>JANHGO010008139.1:0-46348 GCA_024606505.1 Aquila spilogaster
CTAAATAAATAAAACGGGCACAGTTTTGCTTATTAAATACTGACTGGTTTTCAGCTTTACTCCAGCACATCAGGGAGGCTGCGTGACTGCGGAGCGCTTACACAACGGCGGCGCGGGGTTCGGCCCCGGGCTTCGTCGCGGGTTCGGGAGGCTCCCGCAAGGCTGGGGCCGGGCCGGGCTCCGTGTCGGGAAGTGCGAGCGGGAGGGAAAGGGGAGGGAGAGCTCTCTCCTCCTTACTCTTGCGAGCATGAAGCGTTCAGCTGGGCGGCTGCACGACACCCTGCCTTCGTCCTCAGGGCACGGTCTGCACAGCTCGGCCTGAGGGCGTGCGGGGAGGAATACACCTGCTCCTCCCACAGCATGGGATCCTGCAGTACCAGAGCTGGTGGATGTGCTGTATTAAATACAAGCCTGAAATATACATACACACACACATTTCTTTAAGCAGTGTTGTGCTATGCCCCCAGTGTAGTTGGATTACTCTGGCCCGGCAGAAGCAATTAGCAGAGCTGTGCTTTTCCGTCTGTGGTGCAGGACCCCCAGGCGCAGTGCTTCACCCACCGCTCGGGCTCACGCTGTCTCCCTGGAGAGCGGCCGATCTCCCTGGTCTGGTGATCTGCTGCTCACCTGCTGCCCAGAGCTGCCCCAGGCCTTCGGGAACCCGGGGCTTACCCGGCGGTGTGGAAGATGTCCTTCCTTGTGCAGCCCAAGGGCTTTTTCAGATGTGGATGTGTTGTATCGCAGTGCCAGCCCTGACAGTGCTCTTCTTTTTCTTCCTTTGCTGTAACTGATGTCGAGCATGTAGCTGAAATCAGTGCTGGGACTGGTGCTATTTAGCATCTTTGTTGGCAACACGGGCAGTGGGATCAAGTGCACCCTCAGCAAATTTGCAGACAACACCAAGCTGAGTGGTGCAGTTGACATGCTGGAGGGAAGGGATGCTATCCAGAGGGACCTGGACAGGCTCATGGCCCCCTGGTGCACCTATGCCAACCTCATGAAGTTCAGCAAGGCCGAGTGCAAGGTCCTGAACCTGGGTTGGGGCAGTCCCAAGCACAGATACAGGTTGGGCAGAGAATGGCTTGAGAGCAGTCCGGAGAAGAAGGATTTGGGAGTGTCAGTTGATGAAAAACTCAACATGAACCAGCAATGCGTGCTTGCAGCCCAGAAGGCCAACTGTATCCTGGATTGCATCAGGAGGAGCGTGACCAGCAGGTCAACAGAGGTGATTCTGCCCCTCTACTCTGCTCTTGTGAGATCCCACTGGGACTGTTGTGTTCAGTTCTGGAGCCCCCTGGAAGCATTCAAGGCCAGACTGGATGGGGCTGTGAGCGACCTGGTCTAGATGGAGGTGTCCCTGCCTATAGCAAGGGGGTTGGAACTAGATGATATTTAAGATTCCTTCCAACCCAAACCATTCTATGATTCTATGAGATACCTGCATACGTAGCCTAGCAGTTATTGCTGCAAGGCAGTGATTTTGTGTATATATACTAATATTTTCCTAGTGTGCTGAATTTGAAATCCAAGAATTTTGGTACCACTAGGCAGTCTTAGTTAGCTGTTGGGTTTATTGACTTCAACAGCAGCACTTACCTGCAGCAGTTGCAGAATAAATGGAGTTTGTCTGGCAAACAGCTGGGGATGAAGAGTGGAGCCTCTGTCATACACAGTGAGGCTGGGAGAGCTGAGACTGCTCAGCCTGGTGGGAGAGAATAGAGGAAATGGAGCCAGACTCTTCTCAGTGTTGCCAGTGACAGGGCAGGAGGCAGTGGGCACAAACTGAAGTACAGGAGGTTCCACTTGTGCATTAAAGATCTACTTTCTTGCTGTTCAGGTGGTCAAACATTGGCATAGGTTGCACAGGGAGGTTGTGGAGTTCTCATCATTGGAGATGCTCAGACTGCCAACTGGACATTGCCCTTAGCAACCTGCTGGAGCTGGCCCTGCTTGGGCAGAGCTCAGGCTGTGTCTGCCAGCATCACCTCTTGGTGTCTGAACAGAAAGCAGCACTTTCTAGTCTGGTAGCCTGAATGCTACTTGTTGTTATAGCAAGTGCTGACTGTGCTTTGTTCATCACCTTGGGATTAAGGAAAGGACCCAGGATGCTGAATGGAAGCAGGAGGTGTACAGGCTGTGTGAAGGTTACCTCCCCAGCTCTGCATACCCCACTGCTTTCTTGGGGTCAGGAAGGCAGGACTGAGACTGTGTCATGCTCTTGTAGTGCAAGAGGACAGCAAGGGGAGCCCTGGCAGTGATCAGCATCTACTGTACTTCAGAAATAGAAATTGGAGGGTCATCTGTGATTGTTCTGCTGGGTTGTTCCAAGGGATGTACCAGGTTAAGGTGGCAAATAGTACTCTGATAAAATTTTTACTTGTAAGAATGGAGTTCAGAACTGAGAGACAGCACCATGTCACAGCAGGAGTTGCCTGCTGTGAATGCAGATAGAGCATGTGTGCAAAACCCTATCCTCAGAAGAGCTTAGATGATATGGGGGGATGCACTGAGAGGGAGTTCCCAGCACTGTGTGTTCTGTGTGGACGGATTCTTTTTTGTTCTGATGTTTTTTTAAGTTAAAACTGTTTTTTAAACTGGTATCACTTTCCAGTTCTGCAGGGTGGTCCTTCTCAGGCAGCTCTCACTGTGAGCCTTTAGCTCCTGGAAGCCGTCCTTTGCTTCCCTGCTGCTGGGACTCTCCATTCAGTATGCACTACTTAACAGCACGCTTCTCCTGTTACCTTTCTGTGCCATGTACTGACAGTACTGCTGGCATGCTGTTAGAGGCCACTAGGAAAGGCACACATGCTCCTTGCCTCAGTGTTGGTCTCCAGTTTTCCTGCTGTGCCCACCCTTTGCTTCTATACACCAGAAGTATTTTCCAGGTTATCTTCCCATGCGATGGGCCCTGTGTGCTGGTTTTTGAATGGCTCAGGAACATCATGGTGGGGTTAGGGAGCAGGACGGGGATGTGTGATGCCAGGTGCAGGCCAGCCTTGAGGAGTCATTGGGCAGCCCTGTCACCTTGCATGCATCCCCAACGTGTTTGATGGCATCTTTTTGGGGGGGCAGTGCAAGTGCAGCTGCAGTTTCCTCCTTATACTGCAGAAAGGCGTTCCCTTTGGCACTCAAGAGGTGCAGCTGCTCGGGGGCTGGTTGATGTGAGCGGGGCAGGAAGGCAGCGCTGCCTCCTGTGCAGGGCACGGATGGAGGGCGAAGGGGCAAACACCCCAGAGAACAGTGATGCAGCTGCCTGTGGGGAGCAGGTGAGTGTCTGCCTGATACAGGGGGCTTTTGAGCTCTATTTTTATGACAGAGGGAAAAACAGGGGATAGTAATGGCAGCCTTAACCAGGACTGTACTTTATCTTCAGAGCTCCTCTCCAGCTGCAGCTGAAAAGGGCTTGAAACCTCACGAGGAGCCTCTTCTCAGAAAAAATCCCCGTCGGTTCGTCATCTTCCCCATCCAGCACCCGGACATATGGAAGATGTACAAACAGGCCCAGGCCTCCTTTTGGACAGCAGAAGAGGTGAGCTCTGGGGCATGGGGCCTGGAATGTCATTCCTAGCTCTACTGCTGATTTGTGTTTTGTATGGCTTGGAGTTAATTGTATTGATTGTGAGGTGCCTGCGCCAGAGTAGGACTCCTTTCAGGGACAGTGGAAGAAAAGCTGCTTCCATCAGGTGGTTCAGCTGGCCTGGTTTGAGTGTTTGGTTTAGGATGAGATGGAATTGTACCCTGAGGCACTTCTCTGGGAATAGAGGGAGCCTGCGTCAGGCTGTGACCTGCTGTGGTCACTGTGTCTGCAGCTACCTCCTTGCTCATGTAAAAGGTTCTGAGTAATTTCATGAGAATGCTGCTCTTTAGTATTAGGCACTTATTTTTCAGAAAGGTGGTGATATTCAGGAATACTTGCTAACAGTGCAGATAATGTACTCCTGAGTGCCCTGGTTAGATGCTTGTCACTGTGCTGGAACTGACTGTGAGTTAGGACACCTCATTTTCCCTGAGATTGCTGATTAGCCAGGTCTGAGCAGCACTTAGCTCACTGCACTTGCAGCAATAGAGACTTCTGGATTTGCATGGAATACCTGCTGGGTGAGCAGCTTGTTGCAGCTCAAAGCGTCTGCAGTCTTTGTTCATTTGTGAGCAGAGGTCTGCAATTGCTGAGGAATTGCAGACTCTTATATAGTCCAGAAAACATCCTGGGGTAGCAATGCTATGTAGACCTTTTTCCACTGCCTGCTGAGGAGGCTGCTGTCTGGTGTCAGTAGAAGTTGATTTAAATAGTTAGGAAGCACTGAAACTCCTGCCTGAATAGCACTGCTCTTAGTGTATCACTGGTTGTTTCTTCCACTGTCCTACCATCTGTCAGCACAGTTCCAAATGAATTGGAAAGTTAGACATAAAATTGGTTTGTGTGTGTATTTATGCATGAGCATGTATATGCATTTGTATATAAGTTATACGCGCACACACACACAAATCTAACAGCTTTTTTAGGCCTTGCTGCAGTTTTCCCATCTGGCCCTGCTTAACTGCTTCTGTGGCTTGGAAATCCCTCAGAAACAAACAGACAAAGAAAAAAGGCCATTGCTAAGGAGCTTGTGGTTTTCTGCCATGGTGAGAACCAAATGTCACAGGCACTGCAGTTAGACAGTATCTACACGCTGCTGTTCTCAGGTGGGATGGAGGCTGAATGCCTGTGAAAGGCAGCATTGCCTTCTGGGCATCTTTTGGCACACTTGGGCACAGGTTTCTTGCAGTACCAGCATTTATTTCAAGTTTGTAAATGTCTCAGAGCAAGATCTGCTTGTTGATGCATATTCATACTCATGCCAGTAATACACTAAGGCTTTTCAAAATCTGATTTATTTATAGCCTGGAATAAAAACAATATCTATTGAATTACAAAAGTGTAAACTGCAAAACAAACACAGGATGTTGCTGTTGCAGAAAGACAGCAGTACTGCAGTAGTTTGTTGTGCTTTATATTCACGCATATTTAAATTCTCTACATGCAAAGATTGTGAAAAGCAATGCCAAAGCTGTCTCAGTTGTTTGACGAGGCTGCTTTTATTCCTACAGAAGAACAAGCACAAGGGGATGGTAACATTTTTTTTCTTTTTTTTTTCTTTTCATTAGGTTGATTTATCAAAGGACCTTCCTCACTGGAACAAGCTAAAAGCAGACGAAAAATACTTTATTTCTCATGTTCTTGCCTTCTTTGCAGCCAGTGATGGAATTGTAAATGAAAACCTGGTGAGAAAACCTTACAGTTTGAATACTTACTCACTTTATTAGCTATAGGCTTTTCATTTTGGTTTTCTCATATTAATGCATAAGATTATTACATGAGTAAATTTTCTTCCCATCGCCTCACCTTTGCCAAAGAAAGTAAGCAGCTTGTTCTGCTCATTGTCTGAGATACGTTGGAGCCACTGTTGTCAGCAGGACTCAAAATGGTGTCTCTTGAGCACAGCTTTCTGCCTGACCGTGTTCATCTGCAGTTATCAGTGAATTAATAGAACCCATGCTTCTTCACATACCTGTGTTAGATGAGAAGTAGCAGGGGCATTGTGCTGTGCCATGCTCTGTGTTATTTTGGTAGAACTCATTTTGCTCTCACTAAGTGGCATCCTGGAATATTTCAGGTGGGTGCTATTAAAATGGTGGGGAAACCTTTCTGCTGAATGGACCGCAGAGTGTCTCACTGCAGGTTGTCATTAGACTGAAAATGCTCATTTTAGATCTTGAATATCTGTAACACAGAATATGTGATAATGTATGTATATATATTGCATGAACATGTCATGCTATTTACTTTTTAATGGTGAACAGATAGTGTGAGGCTTTGTTTGCTATGAAGGTTTTACTGTTGCAGCATTTGGTCTTTTCTTCCTGTGTGTGCCATCACACATCACTGCAGTTCTTACACAATATGTGTAGCAGGTGTGTTCACTTCTAGCTGGCTTTTTGAGTCTGTATCATGCCTATCCTATTGACATGTCTGTTAATAAAATAGGGCTGAATTGCTACCATCCCTTCTCTGCGGCACAGATCTGTTGTCTCTCCTACTTGGCTCATACAGGACCAGTCTTACTGTACTCACTGTCATGCTTTTTGGCTTTGGTAGGTGGCACGCTTTAGTCAGGAGGTGCAGATCCCAGAAGCTCGTTGTTTCTATGGCTTCCAGATTCTCATTGAGAATGTTCACTCGGAGATGTACAGCTTGCTTATAGACACTTACATCAAAGATCCTGAGAAAAGGTAAGTTTCTGAATGTGTTGCAGACCCAAGGGAAATCTTTTAGCTAGTCTGGTGGCACTGTGGCAGGGTGGTAACAGCTAGTTTTCTGTTTCACAATGACTTACTGGGGGGCTTCCTTAGAGCTTTCTGGGCCATCACTCCTGGTCCCCAAAATGAAGGGAAGTATTAGTGACCAATGACCTCCCATAGGAGTGTTCAAAAGGCTGGTTAATATTTGTATAAAGCTGTGATTGCAGGAAGTGCAGACTGTGTGAAACTCTGTTAAGCATTAAACAGCCTCCTTGTGGTTATTGTGCTCCTGAGTTGCTTGCAACTGGTGTTTGTAACATATGTTGATCAATGCCTTGCATCCTTCCAGCTTTTATTTCATCAGTGCTTTTCCATGCAACTTGAGCAACTTGTTTTTAAAGTACTGGTTTCTTTGGAGAGCCCCTGCACCTTTGTGGTCTGGAGATGTGCCTGGTCGAAACGGTAATACATTTGGAATAAAAGTACTTTCCATCAGAAATACCACTGTGAGGATGGTCAGACAGAGCTTGGTTTCCCACGGTGGCATCCTATCTGTTGAAGTAGTGTCCTGCAACCCTACAGTACAGGGCTAGCAGGAGGGCTGCAAGATTTTCTTTGAGGTGCTTAGCATGGGAACAGATCTTGTGCTTGTAGGAGTTGTCCTATTCCTTTTGTGGAACTGGGAGAGGTGAGGATTGTCTCCTTGAGCAGGGTCAGGCTGCTGTCTGTCTTGGTCTGAGAGCCAGCAGAGTCTGGTGGATGGTCCTGCTGGGACTGAATGTTTGTGTTCCCTTCCCATCTCTGCAGCTCCTCTGAGACCTTGGGTACACCGCTTTCTGCACATCTTCCTCCCTGTTCTGCCTCTTGTTGTCAGACTTCATCAACCCTTCAGGGCAGGAACTCTTGGGTTAGTTCAGAGCTTACAGCATAATAGGTTCCACTGTCTGGTGGAGACAGTCAGGACAGATATAGAGAAATCCCTTCTTTGCTTTATTATTCTGATGTTCTCTTTGTTTTCTTTTGTAGGGATTTCTTATTTAATGCTATTGAAACAATGCCTTGTGTCAAGAAGAAAGCAGACTGGGCTCTGAAGTGGATTGAAGACAGAGAATCCACTTTTGGTGTGTATCTTCTTAAAACCTTGTTTCTGTTGCACATCATGATGTTGGTTCCTATTTTGTACTCCAGTGTTAAGAACTGAACAGTCTTTCAAGTCCAGGCTTTCTTTGTGCACACATTCAGATAGACAAATTTGTGTATGATGTTAGCATTTTTTTTTGCAACATTATGACTGAGCTTGGGAAAAAAAGATTCAGAGTCATCTCTCTCTCTCTTCTGGCTTACTGTTGTGACTAGATTTCCAGCTATTGTGTCTCATCTCAGAGCTGGGTCACTAGGTCAGTTTCCGTCAGCATGGGTGCAGGACATCCGTGCCAGTGCTCAGCTTGCAATGTTAACTTTAAAGTATGTGTTGTAGCTGAAATGAGTGATGGCCAGACAGGTGAATTTCCTGAAAGAAGTATCTTCTCTACTTGACGAAAGTGTTCGAGATGGTGAGATTTGGCAAGACTAAGAAAATGAATGTCATTCTGCATGTCATTGTTTTGCAACATCCATTCTTCACAGCTCTTGTTTTGAGTGTGCTTCTTTTCAGAACGGTATATTCTGTCGTGGGGTGTCCCTCTGCCTCCTTAGTCTGGCTTTGCTTGCTTTAGGTCAAGTCTCCTCATCTCCTTCATTCAGTTGCTGTCAGCATGGGGTGTGCAAGGAATCAGAAAGTTCCCTAATTGAAAAAGCAATGTCATTTTTTTCTTTCTTTCTTTCTTTCTATTTTTAATTCCTTCTCTCTAAACTTCATCCTATCCAAATTTTATAAAGTATGTTTCTACTCTTCTTCTTTTTTCGCCTTACTGAGAAAATCACCTAATCTTAAAACATTCTGGGGGTCCAGACCTTATTCATATGGATTGTGAGGTATGTTATCTGAAAGTGGCATGCTTAGTTAGTGCTTCCTTCCAGACTGGAAGGGTGGCCTTCAGCAGGGTAGCTGTCTTTGATTTCTTATGCTGAGGGTTCAGTTGCTGTGTTTATTCTGTCGACTCTCAGCCTTCCAGTGTGCACAGGCATTATGTGGTGCTGCTGACAGGAGATTTTGTTTCAGCGTAACTCATTTATGTGATTGTTAGGTGAAATGTAGTAAAAAACATATTGGTGTCCAGGAGGTGTCTAATGCAGCACATCTCCCCTCCTGTCTAGTGCTAACCTGGGAGATTTTGGTGTTGTCAGATAAATTATTTCCTTAGTAACTTCCGTGATACTTTTTAAGTTCATTTTGAATTTCTTCAGATAAGCCAGCAGGTGGCATTTGCATCTCATTTGAGGAAGCAGAACAGATGGAATTTTGGGGTTTATTATTAGTTTTTAAAGACAAGAGTCTGTGCAGTTCTCAGTGGTAAAAAATACAGCAGCATTTAATGCAAAAGTTCTGCATATTGGAATATACTCAGGAATTTTCTGGAGTTGTTTAAAATAGAGCATATGCAATCACATAGTCCTGTAGTCTGGAGAAACTCCTTCCTGCGGAGAACAGTGAGAACTGGGACTGATAATGCTGTGATTTTCTTGGATGAAAGGTGGGATAACATAAATGCTTGTTTGTGACTTGGTGAAGGTTTTTTGTTTATTTTATAGGAGCTTTTCCCCATTCTGTATATTAGTTACGTAGCCGTTTTCCTGCCTTTTTGGAGAAAGAGATAAAGCTGTACTAATACCTCAGCCACTTCTGACACTTGTGGCCTTTCCCTTCTGATTTTCCCGTGGCAGTTTCAGTCGGTGCCCTGGTTCTGTTCTGCTGGAGTTGCCTGTGGCTAAGTTCTGTTGCACGTGTTGACCTTCTGTGTCATAGGATCTGCTGAAAGATGTGGTTGGCTACACCACCTGGTGTGGCAGCAGATACCTCCCCTCCAGCATTGGTCTGTTTGATGAAAATGGTGCACTGTGCTGACTGGCAATCCACTCTTTCATGTCTAACGGAAAATGTGTTTTGTTAAACAGGTGAGAGAGTGGTTGCCTTTGCTGCAGTTGAAGGCATCTTCTTTTCGGGTTCATTTGCTGCTATATTTTGGCTGAAGAAGAGGGGCCTGATGCCTGGATTGACTTTCTCCAATGAACTTATTAGCAGAGATGAGGTAACGTATTGTGTCCTACGTACTGTCTATGAAGAAAAGTGAGTTTCAAGGAGAAGGGCAGAACTGCATTTGTAAGTAACCCGTAGTTTTGCTAGACCAGGTCACCTCTGTGGAGATAGGTAAGCTTGGAGCAAGCTGAAAAGCAGAAAGGGAACAAAGCAGGTGAGTGGGTGCAGAAGTAGTGTTTGGGCAGGGATGGGTTGAAAAGCGAATCCAGCAGTGAGTAGGGGATGCATGTGGTGAAACCCAGCTGACAGTGCTGGAGGGCAAGGTCTCTTGTGCCACCCCGCATTTCCCCCCAGTTATGGATCCCAGAACTTGCGGACAGCCACCTGCATTCATCACCTAGCCAGCTGTGGATGAGCTACTGCAGAAACAGCAGATATTGTTCTTCTCTGTGTCCTTACGCTACTACACAGGGATAAAATCTCCTGGGAGGGAGAAACTACAGGTCTGCATTAGAGGGGAGTGCCTTTCAGCTGCAGATGTGAGGTGTCTGAGGGGTGCATATCAGCACACTGAAGGTGGGCTGTCAGGCCATGTCCTTCACGAGTGCCCCTTCTTTTCACTGCTGTCTACCAGTTAGCAGTGGTTCCATATGGCTGAGGCCTGTCTGTAAGGCAGCATGCAATTTACGGCACTGTCAGCACTGAAAAAGCAGCAAGAGCAGTTTTATTTGCAATATAAATATGCTAACGATTGAATTTATCAGAGTTGTAAAGGTCTAAAAGAATAAAGAGCTTTATCATAATGGAAGCAATCTCTGTGGGTTAGATAAACTGATTTGAAAGGAGGCATCTTGTGAGATGCCTTTAATTTGAAAGACATTTGTTGAAGGAAATGCTGCGACTGGTAAATAAAGCCAAACAATTCCTCAGCCTTGATTTCCTCGTGTCTTTTGTTTCTGTGAGTCATCATGAGCTGATCCATTCAAATAAGGAAGTATTTCTTTGTTAGAAAGATGACTTGCAGATGAATGGGATGCCAGTTCCCCTTCACAGCAGTATAACTGCTTCTCTGCAGTGTCGAACACAGAAAGATGTGGGGTTTTTTGAGTTCCACTGGCATATTTCCAACTGCAAAGCTGTTAATTGTGAAGAGTAAGGCACAGTCCACACAGCACCTGCATCAAAAAACAGGAAATATTGTTATAAAAGCAGTAAAAGAAAACTACAACATGAACGTTTTCTCATGCATCTGAGCAGATAAATGGTTAGTGCTCAGTATGGTTTTGAGTTGCAGACTCCTTGAGTTGCTGCATCTCTCGTAATCTCTCGTTCTTAGAGATGCCAAGCTGCCTGAGGCACCGGTCAGCAGAGCACACTGGTTTGACCAAGAAGCCAATCACATCCTGCTGATGGTCCTGCCCTGCAGCAGACAGCTCATGTGTCCATGGCAGGGGTGTGTGTGCCAAATTATACGGCTTCAGGACTATGTCATGACCTGAAGTATGCAGATTTCATAGCCTTTTTGAAAAACATTTTGCTTCCTGATTTTGTTTTAACCCTCATTCATGATAACAGTGAGTTGTCTGTATTACCCACAGCCTACCAGATCATGCTGACTAGTTTGCACTCTGAATGTGCCCTCGTGGTACTGGTGTGCTTTAATCACTGTGTTGTCAAGAGGAGAGGTGTGGTACCACAGTGCTCAGTTGAAATGAGTGCAATGTGTTGGGCTCTGTGTTGGGTAGCTGGGTGGAATGTAAAGGCTTATGTTTGGTGGGTTGAATTGGGCCGTGGAAACAAATGTTACAAACCTATAGATGGTCTGGTAGCAAGTCCTTCACAGTAACTGCATTTTGTGTGGAGAGGTGACTTGTTAATCTTGGATTTGATGACTCTAATCTGAATCTACTCTTTTGAAAATGCTGTAAGGAAAAGCAAGGGAAGAAGTGTTACTAAAAAAATGAAGATTGATGTGTAGGTATCTCAAAGTCAAGAACAGCTAATGAGTTTATGCTGACTGGTATGTTTCTGCAGGTCTTCATGTAGGAGTCTTTCTGCAAAAGCATCTCTGATAGGAGGCAGGAACTCAGTGGGGCTCTGTGTAGAATCCTTAGCAGTAGAGCAACTCTCAAAACGGGACTGGAGAAAGTGCTGATTTTTATTTTGTCATAGGTGGCATGTGTTGGATTTCAGATGTTACTGAGTTTTTAACCAAAAATGCCCTTATAGGTCTGTTACATGTAGTAACATTAAGACTGTCAAGAGTCAAGTGTGTAGGAAGCTTAAACCTGAATTGAGGCTGCCTCTAATTAAGAGCAAACTGTGTGCAGTAGGGAAAAACTCTCTTTGCTTTTGTTGTTCTCTGTTATTTCAGGGTCTACACTGTGATTTTGCTTGTCTAATGTTCCATTATTTAGTGAACAGACCATCAGAAGAGAGGGTGCGGGAGATCATTGTTAATGCTGTTGAAATTGAACAGGTAAGCCTGGCCAGGACAGCATCATGAGCAGCACAGCAGGAGCTGTATGTGCACAAATAAATAAACTTCTAACTTTTGGAATTTCATATTTAATGCTTGGATCCCTGATGCATTATACCACCCTTTTCCTCTTCCTTAACTGTGACAATAAAAAGCAGACATTTTTTGATACAGCTGTTAAGTATCTGTGAGAAGCTGAAGCTGCCAGGCTGCTTTCTTCCTTAAAAACCAAAAAGAAGGAAGCGTTCTCTCTTGTGGAAGAGTTTGCTTACCTCTGACCTTTAGGATCTTTGTCTCTCCCTACTCATATACGCATACCTGTTTGTCCACTGTGAGAGCACAGGGGCTGTTCTGGATGTGGGTACAGTGTTGTGTTCTGTCTTTAAAAAAAATTGCTGTTCTTTCACAGGATGTCCTACCCAACTTCAGCTACACATTTCTGCATTGAGGAGTGTTTTACAGGACTGTAGTTTACCCTTTCTTTTCTGTTGTCATCTAACTGCTGTGATGATGACAAATGCCTTACAGCAATGAAAGGCCTTGCATCAGTGCCTAAACATGCACGTGGCTGAGCTCAGTGCTCTTGTATCACTGTCCTCTGGTTTGTTGTTCTATAATGGCTGGAAGCCAAGGAAGACTGGAGATTTCTGGATCTATGCCTTCTCCCACTCCTCTGGTCTGTAGGTTTTATTGAAGTTGGAACTCAAGCTTTCACTGAAGCTTGAGATCTTGTGGGGAAAAAAAAGGAGGGGAACACTAATAAAAATTCTTGTACCTTTTCCAGAAAAATATGCTAAAAATAAAGGAAGATACAAGCAACTACTGAAAGCAGAAGACACTTGTTGAGTTTAGTCATGCAAGTTATTTATTCAGACAACTGCCTGGGGAGCCTGGAATATCACAAATCGCGTTACTGTGAAACACAGGTGTCTTCTCTCCTTTTCTCCTCTTAAATTTCATTTCTATAAATGTCATCTGTATTTTAACTTCTAGGAGTTTCTCACAGAGGCATTACCTGTAGGTCTGATTGGAATGAATTGCACTTTGATGAAGCGGTATATTGAATTTGTTGCAGACCGGTTACTAATGGAGCTTGGGTTCTCAAAGGTAAGAGATGAAACTGCAGAATTGCTGGCCTGCTGAAACAGCCCAGGAAAGCTGTCAGCACAAAATGCTTTCCTGTTGTACCTGCGAGCATGTTGCTTTTAGTGCTTGTACTTCTGTGAGTGACAGATGAAACCGCAACATTAATATATGTGCTTCCCTATTTAAAAGAGCAAGAACAATTCAGGACATTGTTTCTCTTCAGCTGCTCTGCAGGTTTGCGTAGGGAAATTGTGCTGTGCTCATGTGCTGTGCTCTTAGAAGGCTGACGAGTGCCTTGCACAGGTGAACTTCAAACTTCTGGGGGCTCACGGTACTGAATTTGCTTACACTGTGCCCCAGAATTCTACAGCATATTACAGTGAGGGATGATCTAATCTGAAATAACTTTTTGTTGTTGTTGTTAAGCGTTGTTACCTTTTCAGAATAATCAGCGTAATAATGTTTATTTTCCTCAGGTCTTTCATGCAGAAAATCCATTTGATTTCATGGAGAATATTTCTCTGGAAGGAAAAACAAATTTCTTTGAGAAGCGGGTTTCAGAGTATCAACGTTTTGCTGTTATGGCAGAAACAATGGACAATGTTTTCACTCTGGATGCAGATTTTTGATGCCTCGGCAAACTAACAGTGACTGTTTCCCTCTCCCCATCTCACTTTCTGCTGTGAAGTTGTCTTCATTTCCTCTGCTGGAGTTGGAGTCCACTAGGATTTTTTCCTGGGTTTTCATGTTGTTTTTTTGAGGAGTAAATGCATTTTGCTCTGTGTCATTTAAAAAAAAAAGAAAAAGGGTTCTTTTTAAAAACTTTGTAAAGCTTTTTAAAGGACAGCCTTTTTAAGATTCCTGTGGTTGATCTGCTGTAATTGCTGTCTTTACAGATGATCTGGGTACTGCTACTTTTTTAAAGACTTCAGTAGTATTTTAAGAAAGCAAGCAGCTTATTTACCTCATACTGTAGTACTTTAGTCTGAAAAACAGATGAGGTATCACTCTATGTATATGTTGCTATAAGTTATTTTCATGGTTACTGTTTTCATGTTTATAACTGATCAACAGTAAAAGCTCTTCCCTTTTGCCCTGCTGCAGATAGAGTAACAGGGGACTCTGGGAAGACATGAGTTCAATAAGGTAGGAGCTTGTTATGCCCAGGGATACAGTTTGATCTTTGCATTAACCTGAGTTCTATCTGAAATAGTTTTTACTCAGTTTGCAAACATGATGGCTGTTGGTAGGAGTACAAAACAAATACATATGAGTTTTGTATTGTAGCTATTATCAAGCATGTCAGTAGACCTTGAATGGTCCTTGATGAAGCAAGACTGTGAATAGTGGAGACAAAATGCATCGTGTAGTTCTCTGGCTTGTGCTGTTTTTCACTGCTTCTATGAACAAGTGCCTTATAACACAGTTTGTGGTTCTGCCGTGCTTCACAGCTGCAACAGCGAGCACTGGGTGTTGTCTGTCCTCTCTCTGTTGTGCTAGGTGGTTGGATGTTCTCTCCTCCATTTCATTGTGTGTTGATGAGAGGGAGCAGGCATATCATTGCAAGGGTTGGTTCCTTGAGGTGCTACAAACACGCTGCTTGAGCTGTGGAGAAGCAGCAGTAACGTGCTGAGGTACTTCAGCTTGTGTGTTTAATGTGAACCATTAAAAGCATTGTCACAGCAGAGCTTCTGCAGTAAGGTATTAAACCTTTCAGAAACAAATCTTGAAGTAGTATGGATTGGCAGCATCTTACAAAGGACTGCTGCTGGGTTTTTAGTGTGTTCCAGTTCGTGCCCCCAGGATTTTAAGTTTCTTTATACTGCATGCTGAGAATGGAGCATTTGAAGAGGACCTTAAAATACTGCAGTGATAGGGTGGAAGGGATAGTATTCATTTACAGGTGGATTGTTGGCAAATACAGAGCTTTTTTTTCCCCCAGGATGGTGTAAGTGTAAATGAGCTAGACAATGAGTTCTGCTTTATTAAACCAAGCATTTTTTTTTACAAGATTAAGTGATTTGTATAAGAGCTTTTATAAATCCTTTCTGTTGCAAACATCTTGTGCTGCTTTAAATATACCTGGCATGAGATGAGCTGGTAGTGTATAGTGGTGGTGGGGTGGTACAGGGTTATTTCCCCACCAGCCCACATTAGCCACAGCCCCAGGTAGCTGCACTCCATGAAGTGGGTTCACTGCAATAGCATAGTTCTTAGTGAACAGCTTTCTCTGCTGTGAGCTTTAGCAGCAAAACTGACTTTTTGTTTGTCTGCAATAAGATCATGAAATATGTAATGAGCATTTGAACAGGACAGCTTTTTGTTTTTTCCTAGAGAAGAGCCTGTATCATTTGACATAATGTACTTGTAGGGGTAGAGGGAGACCTGGAGAATATGGAGAAAAAAATAGATCTGCTGTCACTAAGTAATGTTCCGTAACTGCAAGAGAACTGTGGAATCCAGAGTTAAAATGCAGCACCTTTTGCAAATACTCTATTGATATTGGAGAAGATGCTGTAAACAGTTCAGTTGTTGGAGGAATGGAAAATAAAAAGCATTTGTTTTGAGTGCTGTCAATTGAGAGTATACAAATGGTTTAAATGTGAAACTGTTCTGTGCTCAGGTTTTCTAAATGTACATGAGATACCAAAGTGATCACAGCTCATACTCTATTTGTGTGTGAAATATCTGTGTAGTTTCAGTGACACTTGAATGTGGACGGGGACGTGCCTTTGTTTGCTAGTTGTGTGCTTTATTGTAGTCTAAAAGGTTAAAATTAGGCTGTGCCAGAGAAACTTGGTGTTCTTAGCTGCTGGTTTCCGGGAGAAGGCTCCTTGTGCCTATTCACTGTCTTGTGCTTTGTGAGCTCTCAACTTCCTGTTTCTTGTTCCAGGGTATGCAGTGTAGGGAACAGAAAAATTTTTTGCCCTGGAATTTTCTGGATTAAGGAGAAACCTCTTGGGAGTCCTTCAGATTCAAAGAAGAAGTGCTCCAGGAAAGTAATTTCACTGTGCGATGTCTGATACCTGGAGCTGGAAGGGAGCAGCTCTCTGCCTTTTAGGGTGGTTGGTTACTCCTCTGCTGTTCAGTGGCTGGGAAAGTGTGTTTGTTTGGGGAAAAATGCCCAAATCTCAGGAGACGGAGATGTGGTTGACTGAGGTTGTGATCTCAATGTCTTCTCTTCAGGCTGGCAGCCTGTTAGGAGTGGGGTGCCCTAGTGATTGATATCAGGCCCTGTGCTATTCAGTATCTTTATAAACTCTCTGGATGGTGGGATTGTTTGTGCCCCAATGAAGTTGGCTGGTGACACTAAATTAAGTGGGGAAGCGGACACCTCTGAAGGAGGAGCCACCTTACAGCAAGACCTTGACAGGCTAAGAGAGTGAGCCAACAAGAGCCATGTGAGGGTCAGCAAAGACAAGCATCAGATCCTGTGCCTGGGATGGCATGATCAGGAGTGCTGGGGTCTGCTGGGCTCAAGAGCAGTGCTACGGGAAGGAACCTGCTCTCAACAGGTGTGGATACCATGCTGCTGCTACAAGGAGATGCCAGGGGAAATGCAGCACTGTGCCTTGCCAGCTGTGAAGGGACACCTGAAGGAGAACTGTGGGCTCCATCCTGTGCTGGTGGGATGGTTTAGCACCGCATGGCACCAGGCAGTCCTTGAGCATCGCCTCCTGCCCTGCCATCCCACATGAGGCCTTGCTGCTTACCCTGCACCAGCCAATTTTTGTGGGCTGAGGTGAAGCTGTTCAGAAGCCTTGAGTAAGGACAACCTTTGCTTTTAACACCCACAGCCACCTTTGCAACTCCTCTCGTTTTCCTTCAAGCAGAGGAACATGGGTGTGAGGAAAGACAGATGAACTGATCGACAGTAGCCACAGATGCTTAATACAAGCTGACGGCATGCTCCCAGCCATCATGGAACAGCTGTGAGGTTCAGTAGGTGGGTGATAATTCCCAGCTCTTTCTGGAAAGGAAAACAGAGAGATGGGGTGAGGACAATGCGCACAGCTGTACCCGGAGCCACAGCCAGCCCTGGCATGCTGACACCATTCCCATCCGCCGTGGTAGGCAGAGGTCTGACCTGGGGCTGGTTTTCCTCCTGGTGGAGCCCTCGAGTCAGCAAATACTCATCTATCAGCTGCTAAGTTCCCCGGGGCTGGTTCTGGGAGAGAAACGGTGGCTGAAGATGCCCATACATTAACAATACCCATAGCCAAGTATGTGTTTGCCAGAGGGCTGCTTGTGCGGTGGGGATGGCTCTCTGCACTGCATTGAGTTGTGCAGGAACAGCACATGCAGAAAGTACATGTCAGTATGCGGCAGAGCAGTTGGTGGGATTTTTTTCTCTTCTTGGCAGTTGGCAGATCCAGGAGAAGCGTTAAGAACAGCTCTTAATGGGCAAATAGTTTTTATTGGTTTGCTGAAAGCCTCTGGCACTGGAGTGAACTTGAACTTCAGAGCTGCAGGAGACGTTTGGCTGCCCAGAGAAGTTTCTTAGCACAGCTCCAAACTTTGCACTGTCCAAGCCCTACCGATGTCCCAGCAGTGTTTCAGAGTACGCTAGAGCAGAGGTGCAGAATTTGTTTTAGAGCAGAAGCCCATGAGCAGGCCTGGGTACTGCTGAGCCGTGCCAGGCCGTGTGGGCCCTGCCCCTGCAGGGCGGGCGGCTGCCAAAGGGGCTGCACGGCTGTGAGGGGTTTCCTTTAGTTCCCAGTGGCCACCCTCAAGACCTCATCTGGAGCTGATTAATTGTCAGCAGCAGCTGTCCTGATTTTATGGCGACTGGGATGAAGGGGGGAAACACGAGGCCATAAAAAAGGGCCTTTGGCTGGGCACGTCTGGAGCCGCATCCATCCCCGCAGAGCGGGCTGGCAGGAAACCCCACGTACGTTGCTCTTGGCTCCTGGGGCCGCTTCCGTGGCAGGGGACATTTACAGGTCATAAATGTATCTGAGGGATTTTTAGATTAGCCAATAAGCTTTCCCAGGGTCTCGCAGATATGGTTCTGCCGGGTGAAGGGCTGCATCCCAGGGGTTCCCTCTGCCCAAGCACACGGTGGTGTGGGGCCGTGCTCCGTGGACTGGGCACTGCGGAGTGAGCGCAGACCTACGGGCAGAGCAGGGCTGAGGGGGCCGTGGTGTCAGCCCAAGGGGGTGGCATGAAGGCAGCTGCAGTCTGTGGGTGAGGTGGGGACGGCAGGCGCCGCGGTTTGCAGCAGCTCTGTGCTGGGGCTCCGTCTGTGCCGTTCACCGACTCTGTGCTTACATCTCCTGCGAGAGAAAAAGAGAGAATCATGCAGAAGGCAAATTCACTTTACAAATTAAAAATAAACCCCACCCCCTGCTCAGCTGTTCCCTGGCATCTGCTCCCACGCAGCAGCAGCGTCTCAGTGGCCCTGCTGCTGACGGGTGGTTATTTTTCGGTTGTTTTTCCTGGGGACGCGGTCGCCGGCTGCTTGGGGTGGGGAGGGCTCCTGGTCAGGGTGAGAACGGCCAGAGATGGGGCTGCGGTGGGTGGGGAGGGTGACGCCTTGAGGAGCGCTGGGGGCAGATCTGGGGCTGGCCAGTGGGCAAGGTCACACTGCATCTGTATTCCTACCCACTTGATAACGTGACTCTTGTGCTAGGAGCCTAACTAGTGTGAGTTATGGGCCGGGAGCTGCAATGGAAGCCAGCTCTGCAAGCACCAGGAGAGGTGAATGAGAGGAATCCCGATATGACCCACTGTAATTGGCACCCTGCTCACATCCGCGCAGCTCTCTTCCAAGCTCAGGAGTGTCAGAGCTCAGGAGTGTCAGCGAGGTGCAGTAGGATCTTGCTGTAAATCACATCCTTTGATGAATACATTTCGTGGAATTCGCAATACAGAGAGATCAGGGTGAAGTTACAGCTCATTAACTCGTGTTCCCTTGAGGCATGCAATATCCTCCTCTCACATTTGTGGCCAACGTCCAGCCCGCAGCCCCAGCACTGCATGGTGTGCAGGCCTCTGTCTCCAGGCTGAGGGATCCTGCAAGAGCCTGATGGAAGCTGGGGCACTGGTGGATACGCAGCAGGTTTGATATGTATCTCTTGGGTTTGCTGAAAGACCGGTGCTGTTCACCTCTGAGGAGAAGCTGTTGCAGTTTTGGGTCTTTCTGACAGAATCTTTGGTGTTCACTGGCAGAACTTTGCCGTTCCTGGAAGTGGTATGAGGGAGCAGTTCAGTCAATCATTTATTGTGTTGGAAGATCCAGAAAGAATCATGGACTGTTTGCCAGGTGCTATATCAGTTGGGAGCAGTAGGTATCAAGTACACCAGCCGTGGTTGCTCTGTAGTCATTACATTGCCATCATCTGTTTAACACACTTTCTCCTTTTATTCTTCTATGGGCATGAGAAAACATGGCTCATGCCCATATGGCCAAACTCTTTTCTTCTCCAGTCCCACAGCCGCAGTGGCTGTGCCCATGTTCCTCACCAGAAGTAGGTCAGCTCTGTGCTGGTGCTGGGCAGGGGCTGGGTCTGAGCTGGTGGTTAAACACTGCAGGCAGCTGCAGGATGGTGCTTGGAACTGTTCAACTCCCTGTGTACATAGAGGAATACAGCCCGTGTGTCTGGCATTGGCTCTGCATCAAGCCAATGATGAGAATGGATTCCTGGAGAACAACCTGGGTTTAATCATGACCCGCTGGACTGGACTTGAAATCTCTTGTATGCATTTTTGGACCTAATCATACTGGAAATCAGAGCAGATGGTCAGCATCTGGTTTAAAAATGTATCAATCCATGACAGAGATCCTCCATAAACAGAAACATCTGATGAGGATGATTTCGAGTCTGACCCAACCTAACTTTCAGTGACCCCCTGATGGGCTCCCCAGCTGCAGGTCTTAGGGGCACCAGGGCTTGAGTGCAGTTAGGGCATTGTACACAGAGGAATTCACTTTCTGCTCTGTGTGTCTCCTGGCTTTGCTTGGTAGGCAGCTGTTTGCTCAGGAGATGGGTTTGTCCTCCCTGCTATGCACAGCAAACAATGCTCTTTCAGAAGAAAGAAATTAAAAAAAAAAAAGCCCCCAATCTCTTCTTACAGTACAGCTCTACCGTGGGTCATTCAAGGCAATGCCTTCTCCCCCAGTTTCCTGCTGCATATCTCAACTCATTAGCTCTGTCACATTGGCCTCATCTGGTCTGTTAGACGTGCTGTGTGGCAAAGACTTGTCTCTGCACAGAGAAAGCACTCAGGGAGCTTATTTTGGATTGCATAGACTTCCACACCAGGAATCTACTGTCTGTCTGATCCTTCCAAATGTTTATCACAGTGGGGCGTCAGCTCTTCCTGAGCTTCGTGCTTCCCTACCTTTTAGCTCAGTGGCTTTGGCAGCCCCTGAGTTTGCTCCTCAGCGCTGGAGCTCAGAGGAGGGCTGGCAATTCCCTCTGCACATGACACGTTACCTGCCACTATTCTGAGCAATCACTTTCATCTAAAGGGAAAAACTCCAAATTCTCATATTCCTTTGGAAAGTGAAGATATGGATATGCTGTAGAGGGAGAAAAAATGTATCTACTACTTGGCTATCAAACCTGTCCATCTCTGCCTATGGCAGTGTAAGCTGGGGAGAAGTCCATGGATGCTGTGAGATACTGGAAGGGCTTTACTTCTTCCATGAGGAGCTTCCATTTCACTGTCACAATTAAATCCAAGGCTTTTTATTGTATGCACTACTAGGTTGTATGGAATTTTACAAGACTGTAACGCTGCACTTCATACATATTTGAAATCTAAGATGGTTGCCATTACCTGTGATATGCCTTCTTTTCCTCCAAAACATCCTTTTTCTGAACAAAGATTTTCTATCTCTGCATCTCTTTTCCTTCCCAGCTCCACTTCCTCTTCCTGGTGCAGCTACATGGGAAGACAAGCACGAGAAGGATACCATGACCACATGCAGTGATTCTGGTGTTCTGATTTTTGCAGAAGTATATTTGCTTCAGTAAGCTGAAAAGGGTCTCAGGTAAGTGGAAGCTGCTGACCAACAGAGGAGCACCTAACAGTGAGGCTTTGGCTGCCTCAGCTGGCTGTTTCCTCGCTGCCTACAGGCTGGGGACAAGGCAATCTGCTCCTGCTGTTAGGGTCATCCTCATTATCGCTGACATAGTTCAAGCCATATAAACCACAGAAAATTAAAATAAAGTGCATCTGAGATCTACTGTTCCTTTCTTGGTGAGTTTTATGGTTGCAGAGCCACTGCAACCTAAAGTGAAATCTCAAATTAGCTGTTATAAGTAGCATCCATTTTAAAAATTCAATACCTGTATTTGATTAAGTTTTGAAGATCTGTGTGTGCTGGATAACAAGATGAAATTGCATTAACAAGTCATAATTTAATTTCTCATTAGATTTCAAATGAATTTTCTACTCATGTGAAACAAATTTCAAAGCTGATATGGTTCATCTTCCAAATGTCCCCTCTTTTTGAAGTTAACGTAAAAACACATTGCACAAACCATGGGACAAGGAAAGCAGGGAGTAATCCCCTTTGGTATCTTCCTTGAAGAGCCATAGAATTTTTACTTCTCTGTGAAAGAACATATGCCAAAAGGAAATTATTTGATGCAACCTGATCAAAAATGCTTATTCATGTTCTTTCTTTCACCTAAGATGTTTTTGAACTATCTTACTAACAGACTAATAGGAAGGTGTTTTTACTTAAAACTCTTAAGAGAAATGTAACTCTTTGGGTAAAATGTGACACGGATAGC
The DNA here is from genome assembly GCA_024606505.1 of Aquila spilogaster. NCBI lineage: Eukaryota > Metazoa > Chordata > Aves > Accipitriformes > Accipitridae > Aquila > Aquila spilogaster. The sequence goes on from JANHGO010008139.1 coordinate 21,728, forward strand.
CTGGTTTTTAAAAAGCAATTAACTGTAAAGTGTTGGTCTGAACATGAGTTTCCTGCAGTGATATCAGAGAGGTTCAGTAAGGGGTGTTGCTCCAACTGGAGCACAACTTCATAGGGTTAAATGTGATCTACCCTGTTATATGTGAAGTTTTTGCTGGGTCTGTAATAATCCTACCGGGTAAGAACGTGGTGGTGCTAAACTGTCTTGTCCAGAACGAATAATGCCGTGGTTGTATTGAATTAAAACTATTCTCTGTCAGTTGTTATCTGGTGAAATATAGTTCTTGTTTTCATCAATCTTCTGAGGTGCAAATAGGTGAAAGGAAAGGTAAACAGCTTTGACTAGAACAATATGCTGTGAAAGAACAGAGAAAATTATACCTTTTATTTTGAAGAAAATAACATGGTAGAAAAGAAAAATACATAAAATAGGAAAACTTTCAACACAGGTGTAGGTTTATCATCACAATTTGCTAATAAAACTGTTGATAGCTCATCCTCAAGGCAGTGCCCAAACCCATAAGCCTATAATTGGAATCTGTGGGCTGATGGAGGTCTATTTTGGTCTGCGAGTGTGAACTGCTCTTGTTCAGAGAAGAGAAGTTTATCCAAGAAATCCTGACAAGAGCACTCATTAAAATTATTGTAACTGGCCCTAAGTAATCAAGGTGATACCTGTTACTTTGGTAATAAATGTCACCACCACAAAGATTTCTATAACTTCAATGGAGTTATGAGTCACTGGAGATTAATTTTGTGTTAAGAGCAGATTATTACCTCTGAAAAGTAATTATACAATGAGCCAGATTTTGGGTTTGTCTATGATGTCAATTTGCGTGCATGCAGCACAGGCCCCTCCTTGATGTTGCAGGGTGGTGGTGCAAAGCTGAGCTATTGAGCTGAGAGCACACTGGTACCACACTGCAACTGGTAGTGGTCCTTTCCAGTTGCCAACAGGAAGAACTTCAAGTCAGAGAGAGAACCATAGCATAACCCGAGTTGGATGAGACCCCCAAGGATCATTGAGTCCAACCCCTGGCTCCTCACAGGACCACCCAAAATTCAAACCCTACATCTGAAATCGTTGTCCAAATACTTCTTGATTTGATCACAAAAGATCTCAGCACAAAGTAAATGATTAGTATACAAGGTCTTTGTGGCACAAAGAATGGTTTTTGACACCTTTAAGGTTTACTTTGCATTGTGTCTCACAAAACCTGGTTATTACATGAATTCCTGCCTTGAAACCCATATTTGACTTTCTAGAAACATGCTATTAATAACTGCTCAGCATAAGTGCTACTAAGCCAGAAATTCCCACCTTTCTAATCCCTGGGACTGGCCTCTTTCCCTGTACTGCTGTGTAAGTCCTGTTGGCTTTGTGAAGTTCACTCGTTCCAGCTTTAGGCTTTCGGACCACACCTACACTCCTTGGAGGTACCCAGGGCTGTTTTCTCCAAGGTCAAGTGACATCTGTTTGTGCCTTTTTTGTTTAATTTGCCACCTATCAGACACTTCTTAGTGTCTTGCAGATAACCAAGATGAGAAATGGTAGTTATGGTATTTTCTCTTTAACCTTGTGAAGTCTTCACCATGCATTTCCCCCAGACGTTGTGGTTGGTTTGATACCTCACTCAGGCTTAACAAAAAATGACTTGTCCCATGCTGACCCCAGGTTCCATGGTTGCTCCAATCCCATCTACCTGGTCAGGGTGTGCAGCATCGCTGCCTGTTGATGGCCAAATGCAATAAAGGGGCTGGCCTCATTTGACAGTCTCGTGAAAATTACAATATAGAATATGTGAATAAAGGCTATTTCTCTGTCAGCAATCTATTTCCAGTGCATTACAGTATTCTTCTACATATGGACTTACTATAAATATCTTGCTGCAAGTCTTTTCTACAGTACAAATACAACGGTACGGAGTCTTCAAGTCCCATTAGAACGTTGGCAAATTTGTCATCAGCAGAGACTTGATTTTAGTGCAGTTCACGTGCAGTGTGGAGAAACACAGCAGCATAAGGTGAAGAGCAGTGAACAACATTGTCTTCTTGCAACTGGGCACAAGGGGTAGAAAAACAACAATTGCCAGGCATGGAACAGCAGGAGTGCTCTTCACCCTGCCTTACTCCAAAAGAAGGACTGCGGTGATCACAAGGCCCCAGGAAATCTTATTTTTCTGTGCCGGCTGTGATGGTGACAACTCGGGGAAGTGCTGCTCTCAGAGGCCATGCTGCCAGCTGTGGTTTGCCAGCAGCATCTGGAGACATCTCTGATGGAAACCAGAGCATGGTGGTGCTCCATGGGGTGTGCACCTCATGGCCGCTTTGCTTTGTCACTTCTAGGGACACCATTGGAAATGACATTCCTGTAATGTGTTCATCCTACTGGATTTAATGAGAAACACTCTGCTTTAATTAAGTGTTTGTTTTGCGTTCCCTGTAGTTCTTTTTTGATAAGACTTTGTCATGTAAATCCTAAATGAAGCTGAAGAAGTAGATTACTGCATGTCATAGCTGCTGGGTAATGATTAAAGACAATGCAGTGTGAGATACAGTCTCTGGGAGTGGGAGGCAGCTCTGTCTTTGCATTAAGTGTTTACCTCATGCTATCCAGGATTCCCTGTATCATTATTTCTCAGACTAATGTTGCTCATTCTTTGCTTGCAGCGTCCTTCCCTGCTGACTGCAGAGTCTGACAGGGGTGCAGCGGGCACAGGTGTAAACGGCACTATGGGCTGCGCAGTGACATGGTCTCCTCTTCAGCTTTTGACTCAGAGCATATGAGGAGAGCCAGAGAACAGGACTCCATCCAAAAGCGATAGGACTCTCACCTTGCATCTTCTCAGCACACCTACGATGTTCTTTTTTTTCTTGCACAGTTTGAGTGCTTTTCCCATGAAGGCATACTAGTTGTGAACCCTTCGTACAGGGTCTAAAGGTGAAAGCATCCTCAGAAATGTCTGAAGCCCGGGGGTCCGGGCAGGACTTTGTATTATCAGAGCAAATACTGACAAATACTGAAGCTGATGAAGAAGGCTCAGCCCTGGCCTCAGAGGCCAGGATGCTGCCATTTCACCTGGGGTCTGCCAGCTAATGCAACACACTTGCTTACAGACAAGGCACACTGTGTGCATCGTACACATCTGGAGTTAGTCATTAGCAGTACTGACCTTCAGCCAGATACATTCTTTTTTACATGAAAGAGTATAAATACTCATTTTCTCTCCCTTTCTCTCTTATTTTTTCCCATTCTTTTCTTTTTTTCTTTTATTTTTTGAGGGAGCTCTAACAAACAAAATAAAAATGACAAGTCTCAGACTCAGGGACATAAATCAGCTGATGAGTGACACCTGTATGTGTAATTTCCACCCGCACAGGGTATTCCTTGACCACATTCTTCTCACAGAACCAGAAAATACTCTCACCCGCAAGGCAGCTTTGGCCGCCACTCATTCCTTCCCTGTTTTCAGGAAAAGGTTTTCATGTTACCATCCTCCACTGTCCAAATACAGCCCTCCCAGCTTGATTTCCCCAAGCTGATGTACCTCATTTAGTAGCTACAGGGCCCAAGGGCTGGCCATTGCTCTCCGTCAGACAGTCATCCCTTTCAGCCTGCAGACTGGGACATTCCCCAGCCCAGCAGTTTTCACAGAAGAACTTCGTGATATTGGCCAGCACTAGGTCTCTGATTTCATGCACATGCATAGCAAAATCTCTAACCTAACAGTGACAATGGTAATGGTATTTACATTTTGTGTGATAACATTTTAAGGAATGAAAATTGCCTTCTTTGAATTTATATTATCTGACCCTCACCAACTTGGCATGAGGAGCAGGCTGGACAAACCACCAGAGAAGTTTCCATGGTGACCTGGAGACTGCTGGCTACACCTCACTCTACAGCAGAAGCCTTTACAAGTCAGATTTGGCTCCAGGTTTAAAATGTCCCTTTGTCAGGAAGAATGTTTAGAAAGGTGAGGGTACCACATGGCTGCTCTGCCATCTCAAAGATGTCTCTGTGCTGTGATAACACCTGTACAGGTAGAAGCCTTTCCCTGCTGGAGCCTTTAATGTCTGTACTGAAGGGCTTGGGGTTCAGCTGGGTATAGGCATGGACAACGACAGGAATATGGGCATGGGGATGGTCATGGTCATAGTCATGGGCACAGATACAGACATGAATATGGCTGTGGGCATGGATGTAGGCATGGATGGGAGGACCTCTTTCCTCTCCGTACAGCGTGTGATGCTGGAAACCTCCCTGGCAGATGTGTTAAAGGCTTATAAGGATGCACGTTGGTGTGCTCCTGCAAGGGAGATTCCTTCCTACTCCCTTCCCCTGCTGGGCATCCCTGAGCTCCACCAAGGCACATCCCCTCCTACCAAGGCCAGCTGGTGCAGGGGCCTGGCTCCCTCCTGCTGAAATCTCACCAGCCAAAACACTGCGGCTGCCCCCAGGAGCTGCCCACGCCAGTACTGAGCCCCTGGTGCAGCCACATGTGTTCCTTTCCAGCCAGAGCAGAAGTTAATTCCTGTCTTCTGCCAGGCTGAGAAAACACAGTGAGAAATAATGGTAGGAAGTGTGGATTCAATGCGGATTGCAGCCCATGAAGAAAGAGCCCAAGCCCTTTCCAAGTGGCTTGTTTTTTTGGCAAATGATTTGAAGAAAAACAAAGCTTACATAACTCTGCCTGGGTAGGTGAAAGTTTTCTCATAGCTCTATCCTAATGCAAATTACTTGCAATTTACTTTCCTTTTGGCTTGACAAATATAGCCAAAGCAAAGGAGCTGTTACCAAAAGCAGTCCCTAGACATGAAGCAGGAGGTGACATTGCAGACCCTGCTCATCCCCTCTCTGCAGAGGAGAGGATGCGATGCCATCACACATTTCAGCATTATACTACCCCTTGGAGTTAGCCTGTCCCCACCGTGCTGCAGTGCCCGGCTCAGCGGTGACTGTGATAGCTTCCCATGGCACCTCTTCCCACACACGTCAGATGTACTCTTGCAGCAGCGCGGAAATGATTATGCACATTCCTGTGTGAACAGCCCACCCTGCCTGGCAGTAGGGTTACGTAAAGAGATGACAGAGAAGTCTTAATCACTGCACGAAAAACCCTTCTAGCTGTTGCCCGACTTGCAAAGAGGAGTAGCACCTTTAAAGCCCTGGTGACATTTCCATGCCTTAAGCTCAGAATCTTATTTTAAGTCCCCTGCCATCTATGAGCCTTGATATCTGGTACAGGAATTAGAATTATTTATGTATCAGATTTTAGCTAAAGAACTTGCAGAGCATTAGCTGCCGTCTACATTCAGGTCTTGGCTCCTAGTCTCATTCCCTACTCACTCAGGATATCTTGGGTCAGTAGAGAAGTCTCACTCTCCTCTCCTAAGCACATATATATACACACAAACTAAGAGGCAGTTTGCAGAACTGAACTAACAAACCAACCATTTACTAATAGCCATTTCTCAAAGAGATTTTAGAGTAATTCCCCATGTAAGCTTTTATTTCACACCACTGTTTATACCAGCAGGTTACAACAGAACAACTACAATACAACAGGGCGATCTTTCCCCTGATGACTTTCTGGGAATGCAGTGACACAGGCTGCCCAGGGATGTGGTGGAGTCACTGTCCCTGGAGGTGTTCAAGAGATGTGGAGATGTGGTACCTAGGGACATGGTTCAGTGTGCGTAGTGGGGATGGGTTGGCGGTTGGACTAGATGATCTTAGTTGTCTTTTCCAACCTGAATGATTCTATGACATAGAATTCGAAGTCAGGGGACTTCGAATGTGCTTCCTCTACATTCCTGGTGGGATTTGGTATCTGTCTAAACGCATGGGTGCCCCAAGGCAGACACCTCATCTTCCTTTGTACCTCCAGCACTCAGCAGATGTTTAGGAAGTAAGGGAATAACAGCGTAACAGCTATAACTGCAGTATAAAGATATGTGGCTGTAATAAAAACTGTGGTAGCAATATTGGATTTTTGTGGTTTACATTTCCAGCTTTGACTTTCAGAAAGTGACATTTATATGCACTCTGGGAATGTGATAATAATCTTGGTATGCCAAAGTACTTTTCCAGTTTGAAGGATAATGTAAAATAAATTAATTTCAGTTCTCAGATTAAACATCTCCCCTTCCCTAGATGGCAACTACTCAAAGCTCCTGTAATAAAATTTAATGGCTGCAGCACTGTGATTTGTTTTTTCTTTAGTTCATGAACATTTGGTTGTTAGCAAAGATGGAGTGAAATTTGGACAAGTAAACCCAGAACTATTGGTTAAAGGCCTTTCTGTATGGAAGTAGCTCCTAATGTTGGCAGTACCATCGCTTACAAATGAATTCTAATTGTACTGTTGAAGCAAAAAAAAAAAAAAAAAAGACTGTTCCTACAGATCTCTGTTTGCACAAACTCTATTTTTCCCTCTTAAAATATGTACAAGAACATTTTATGTGAAGGATTTTCGGTGGAAAGCTGCCCAAGAAGCTACTTGTAGATTTAGGGAATTAACCCAGCGGCTATTGGCTACAGACACTACTGGAATTGCTGAAAGTAAAATGTAGAATAAATGCAAAGAAGACCCAGAAGTTCATCGCAGGCTGAACACAGCAGGTCCATTAGATGCACTTATATTTTCAAGCCTCTGATCAGACGGTTGCAGCTGTTCAGACTGCTAAGGTCTGGAGCAGTAGAAAGCTGTTAAAGGTGACAGGAAGTGACAGAAATGACCTAATGAATTACCCAGCTGAATTGTGTTAATAATGTGATGATAGCTTCCAAGGAACACTTTTAAAATCTCTCTTGGTATAATAAACCATCAGAAAGAGAGTCGTTAAATCGCTGCTGTGCAATGAAGTGGAGGTGCTGTGCCCTAGGGAGGATTTTGGAGGTGATGTCCCCAGTCTGGGGTCTGCAGGGAAAGGGCTGCTGCAAGTGAGAGAAGCACAGGTACCATCCTGCAGATGTGAATGACTCCTACCCATTCTTTGGCTGGCCAGTTAGGGACTCTTCCTATAGCTGCACATGTCAATAGCGTATAGCTGCACTACAACTTTCCCAGTAGGCATTCGAAAATGAACAGGGCTCTCCCCTGTGTATATATGTTGTCCGTAGAAAAAGCCAGTCTGGCTTTGATGACATGTTGGGACAGCCCTGTGTGCAGCTGCAGTGGTTAGCATACTTTGGAGGCTGACAGGAGTTCACATGAATCGTAGACTGACTTGGTTTGGAAGGGACCTCAAAGATCATCTAGTTCCAGCCACCAAAGAGGGTGGGTTTGTCACTGGAGCCTCTGTTTTGATCTTGTTCATGGATATACGGAGAGACACACAAAGAAGAGTCTTTAAAAGATGCTCATGATATCTACGTGGCCCGAACAGCTGAAGCTGGAGGAGCACAGGGTGGCCACACAGGGATTGGTGGTTTGAGGTGCACGAGCCTGAAACCAGGAGCTTTCCCAAAGCCCCAGGGATGACCACTTCATCTGGATCCCTTGTGTTCTTCTCCATCACACACAGGTGCTGTACTTCTCCCAGAGAGCAGAGCAGAGCCATCACCCTGGTCCACACAGGGACTCTGCTCTGATTTCAGGCTATGGTACTAGCCCCTAATGCTGTGTCGTGGTGTAACTGGGGCAAGGCCATGGCTTCTGCTCATGGTTGGATTTAGGGCGGTTTGATGAGCAGAGCAATGTTGATGTAGGTTTCTTAATTTTGGTGGTTTTCTGCAGGCAGTGGTCACCACATAGCAATGTGGCAAGTAACTTCACAATTCCTCATAGGGTACAATAGCTCCTGGAACGGTCAGGGTATTGTCAGGGTCTGTGGGGGAGAGAAGGAAAAACACACGTAAGCTTTCAGACTTCACTTTTAAGACCAATTCCCAGTCATGCAAGTCTCTTTTTCTGGAATGTGGATGAAGGGCTGTAAATCAAGAGCCGTCTTTGTAGTTTAGCAAGACATATTGTGACCTTTCAAGCACATTCCCTGCCAACTTCAGAATTACGCAGAGTTGTCTTAGAAATGAGTGGAAATTCTGTAGAAGTGATAACAAATTTAAGGAATATTGCAAAAGATGCTACTTTTGACTATCTTTGTTTTTTTGGCAGTGTCTCCCTGTTGTCCTTCCAAGTGCAAAAAATGTTGTTTATCAGCAGAAAGATTAAAATTGAGGATATTATATAGTCATGAAGCAGAGATTTAACCACATTCATAAACACAATTATCCCAGCCAAGGCAAACAGGGGAAGCCGTGTGTTTTGTTTACAGGGAGATAGCTGCCCTTCAAATATTTACAAAAAAAATGAAGGCAAATTCAAGAGCAGTTGGCGGAAGGATTGGAAGCAGCAATGAACATCTTTGCGTGAGATTATTATTCTGGAGGTGAAAAAAGACTTTAAACATTAAACATTAATTCTGAAATTATGAGCGTAATTATGAGGAAAAATATTTAAGCCCAGTAAGTGCCAAATGAGTTCTGGGTCTGTAGTTACATTACTTGATGTTACTCTTTCAGCATCTTTGGCTTTGGGGAGATTAGGTGCCTGAAGGAGAAGTCATAGAGCAGTTTCATTTCTGTTGTTTGAGGATCACAGTGTTTTTTTCCCAAATGACTTAAGGGGAGGGCTTCCTCTCGTCTATCCCATCCCGCCCCTCCAGTTTCCTTGAGTTTAAATTGTCAGGAGTTTAGGACAGAAGGGCTGTTACTACCACACAGGCAGCAATTGGTTCCCCTCAGTCCACAGCTCACAGACTTGCTGGTCCCAGAACCTCATTGCTCCAGCGGATAAAGAAATAATTTCTGTCCTAGATACACCTGGGACCAGTTTCTATCCTTTTTTTTTTTCTTGTGATAAAGCTGTCTTTTACCCTGAACAGCCCCTCTCACTCCCTGATATTCCCCTTCCTCCAGGGATACTTATGAAAAGCTGTCCTCCCACCTTTTGGCTTTTGCTCAGTTAGGCTGAGTGAGGCGATCACTCTCAGCTTCCCCAGCAATTCCCCTTTTTTTGCACCACTTCCATTTTGAACACCTTTTCTTGAGTGTGGCTGAGTGGGCAGCTAGAACTACTGTAGACTGAGGAGAGTTTAAGACTCCTACTTGGACCCTGCTGAGCAAGACCAAAGTAAGCTCAGCACTGCTCATTGCTGTGAGGTAGATAGGTCCAGAAGGGATCAGTCTCCATTTCCCTTGGGATCCGGCATACCAGAGCAGTGTAAGTGTTAAACAGGCTGACGTCTACATAGATAAGATGCTTCTTGTGCTACCTGGTTCTCAGCATGTGTCATGGCTGTGTTATTGCTCTTCTATGCTCCATGCTTTTTTTTTGCTGGAAATGCATCTTGATGCTATTGTGCCACGAGGCAGAGTGCTTTCCAACCAGCAAGGCCGACTTGTCTCTGTTACACATCCCGTTCATGACAGTTCATCTGGTCTCTGGGAAAGCTCTGAGATTATCTCAGCTGGAGCACCAGTTTTCATACTGTTCTGGTGCCCGGTTCCTGAATGTGGATTGCTTTCTCTTTGCACCACGTGTTCGCTCACTCATGGTCTCCTGCATTATTTCTCAGTCCTTATCTTTGTGTCATCTCCCTGCTCTTTTTGGTTTCTTCCTGACAATTTCTCTTCCGGTCCTTACCTTCCTTGAGCAAATTAATGTTCATTCTGTTTGCGTTGGTGTCTTGCACTTCGCACAGTTCTTTGGTGTTATCATCCTTTCCTCATCCATTTGTTCTTTTCTTTGGTCGCTGCTCAGTTTTTCACGCACGCTGAGATGTGTTTCTGGCTGCCCCTGCCGTGCTCGCACACCGATTCCCATCTGCATCTCCTCCATTAAAGACCTGGCCATTGACTGCTGGATTATAGAAACCTCCCACCCGAATGGAACAAAACCTTTGGCTTGTGGGTGGGCAGCCAGCTGCCATAGTGTGGGGGCTGCTGAGGGCACCACATCACAAAGTGAGGAGGGGAAGAGCTAACCACCCCGTGCTCCCTGCCAGGGGCACATCAACCTTCTGCTGTCATCCCTGTTGATGTCTGCAGGAGCTGGCGGTTCTCGTTAGCACTTTGCAGCAGCACGCGGCACTGCCAGCCCCGCTCAGCCACTGCACAGCAGGTTGATGGGGTGATGTGGCGAATGATGTATAGCCAAGAGGCTGAGGGGAGAGAAGAGGCTGTGGGAGGCGGATGGAGGACACGGGGAGGAGGGAGGGTGGAGGAAGGCTCCTGCTGCAGGAGAGAACAGGCTGCTCTTGGGTGCTTCTTCAGACGAAGAGAAAAATCAAAGCACATCTCTGACGATCTTTGTATGAAAGAAGCAGTTTGATGCATTTAGAGTGGGAAATCAAAAAGTAAGAGAAGTGCAGAAATGTTCAGCAGCATACCTAGGGGCTCACAGGGCTTGCCTTGAAGATCTGCACTCCTCAGAGGAAGACACCTGCGAACAGTCTACCCACCATGCAGGGCAGCTTCTTCCTCCAGATCCTGTCTGATCCTGCTTTTCTTGACCTCTTCCCAACCTGCTTTGACCTCTTCCCTCCGTGTCTCTTCCTTCTATCTCATCCTGATCACTGAAAATGAAATGCTGTTTCACACCAGACTGCGCAAGGGCCTTTATAGTATTTTCTCTTACGGCTGTTGTTTTCAGATGGAGTGTAAATACAGGGAAATGAAGCCGTGGTGGCAATTTCAGCAGAATTTAGTGCTGGTGGAAAACTGCAGAGCTCACTGAAAGAAAAAAAGGAAAAGGAAAAGGAAAAAAAATGTATTATTGGCTCCAGGACAAATCTAAAAATAGAATCTATGGGAAGATTTCAATGTGCTTGCAAATTTGGGGATTCTTGTTTCTAAACTGTAGTGAAGGCGGAGCTGTACCTGTGACTGGCAACGGCAAAAGCCACTTTCAGTGTGTGGTCGTAGACCTTACCAAAACCTGTGGATAGACTGCTATTAAACTGAAATCAAAGCCAGGGAAAGCTGTCGTCATTAGTATTTCAGCCCTGTCCCGAGCAGTGTGTGGCTAATCCAGACTGATGTGCGCATCTGCTTTTTTTACATTTTAGCACAGGAAGGTGGTTTTTAGATTTCCTTTCTCTGATTATAGCTATTCGCTACTTCGTTCTGATGTTTAGATTTGTCTGTTCTCAAAAAGCAATGCTGTTGTGGAGTATGGTATTTTACTTGTTCACACCGCTTTTCATTAAACCTTTGACAGAACTCTTCCAGTGCTCAGTACAGGAACTGTCGTTAGCATTGCTGCAGCTGTTTTTTATGAAAATTGCCTCGTGTTTCTAGGCCAAAGCATGAAGTGCTCCTGAGTCACACTAAGAAGGCTAAACTGCTATGATTTTAATAAGATTTCAAGGCATTCATCACTTCACTGGGGTTAATCAGCTGCGTAAGACATATTTACAGTTTTACTTCAAAATGTCATCAAACTGCAATAATTCCAGTGATTTTATAACTAAAATGCCCTGGAGCTTCTTCATTTGTGCTCAGATCTTGACATGTCAATATTCCCTATGCTGTAAATCATAGAATCATAGAATGGCTTGGGTTGGATGGGACCTCAGAGACCATCAGGTTCTAACATCCCTGCCACAGACAGGGTTGCCAGACACTAGATCAAGTACTAGATCAGATTGCCCAGCGCCCCATCCAGCCTGGCCTTAAACCTCTGGGAATGGGGCATCCACAGCCTCTCTGGGCAGCCTGTGCCCGTGCCTCACCACCCCCTCAGTGAAAACTTCCCCCTCACATCTGAACTAAATCTCCCCTCCTTTAGTTTAAAACCATTCCTCCTTGTCCTATTACAATCTACCTGTCTAAAAAAGTTGGTTTCCCTCCTGTTTATATATTGGGAAGCCATAAATGAGCTCTCCCTGCAGCCTTCTCTTCTCCAGACTGAACAAGCCCAGCCTCTTCAGCCTGTCTTCACAGGAGAGATGCTCCAGCCCTCCAAGCATCTTTGTGACCTCCTCTGGACCCTCTCCAAAAGTTCCACATCATTCCCATGTTGGGGGCCCCAGATTTGGACACAGTACTCTGTCTGGGGCCTCACAAGGGCGGAGTAGAGAGGGGTGATCCACTTCTTCTCACTGTTGGCCACCTAATATGCATTTTGATGCAGCCCAGGATACCATTGGCCTTCCAGGCTGCAAGTGCACACTGCTCACTCATGTTAAGTTTTTCATCTACCAGGACCCCCAGGTCCTTCTCTGCAGGGCTACTCTCAAGATCTTCACCCAGTCTAAATACAAACTTGTGATTACCTGGATCCAAATGCAAAACCTTGCACTTGGCTTTGTTGAATCTCATTAGGTTCACATGGGCCTATCTTTTGAGTTTATCAAGGTCTCTCTGGATGGCATCCCTTCCTTCTGCTGTATCAACTGCACTGCTCAGCTTGATGTCATCAACAAACTTGCTGAGGAGGCATTCAATCCCAGCATCTAAGTCACTGATAAAGATGTTAAAGAGTACCAGTCCCAAGAGACACCCCTGCATCTTTCAAAGCAATGTGATTTTAACGCTCTTAACTTGATGAGTTTACCATGTTTTTCAAAATTAAACGTCCCCCTGATGTGCACACGAGCAGCAGTGCCAAAAGCAACGGTGAGTTCTGAAGAAGTGGGGTGCTTCCACCACACTTGAGTCAGCTGGTTTAAGGGACTTTCTATAACTTCTTGCTATGAAGTGGTGATTTGTGCTTTATTTCTGAGGTGTTTGTCACTGTACTATCTTGACATCTTGAAAATAGAGCATGGAAAGATGAAGTCCACAAAAGGAACAATAAAGTCTATGCAAGGAATGATGAAGTCCACTCAAGGAACGATGAAATCCATACAAAAAGTGCATCCTCACACCATTTTTTTATACAGATGCAGCTGCAGGAGGCAATGAAAGAGGCTGCAATACTAATGTGGCTTATCCTGTGTTTTGAAAGCAACAGAAATTGGCTATCAGCCATTTTATTGCTGAGTGTACCATTTTGGTGTTCAGGTATTGGATTGTCAGGGGCTGACCATGCTGTTCTCCTGAAAGAAGGTGGGATCAGTAGGTTTAGGGATGTACTACCTCTACTACAAAAAGAAAGAGGATTCAACAGTCTGAAAATCCCAGCAGGGTTACTGTGATTTTTTACCTCCACTCCATCTCACCTGTAGAAATCACAAAGAAGAGGGCAATGTGTATCAGCTTATGCTTTGGACAGGGAAATATTATTCTCCCAGAAGTCGCTAGCCATGAGGTGGGCAGGCCTACACGTAAGACTGCTCGTCAGTAGGAATTACTGAGTTTCATCTGTAGTTTAGAAATATTCCTGGTGATAGCACTGGATCTGATTCAGCCCCGAAAAAGACAAAGTAAAAACAATACAAAAAAAAAAGAAAAAAAAAAAGAAAAAGTAAAAAAAATAAATAATGCTGAGCTAAAGAGTGAAAGAACTCCAGATATCCACGGCAACCCATAAACTCATGGGAGACCTTCATCTAGAATGCGACATTTACTGCTGGTAGTCCTAAAGAAAAAGAACTGAAAAACGTCAGATGTTTGTAATGGAGATGGTGAAATCGATTTCAAGGTCGGAGAAATTTCTGTGGCGAAAAATGGGATTTACCAAATGGGAGTTGCACAAGAAGGGCGTAATAATGGTGCATGGAAGGTCACAGGGAGAGGCACAATGCACCCAAAATTCATGAAAATGAAGTGTTTGGACAACAGTCTTGTACACAGGGTTTGAATTTTGGGCAGTCCTGTGTGGAGCTGTGAGTTGGGCTCAGTGATCCCTGTGGGCTCCTTCCAGCTTGGGATATTCTATGATGCTGTGAGCAGCAACTTGCCGTTTTCTCAAGTGTTATTCTTCCTTTCCAATGTTGAGGAAGCTCCTCAATGAAAAGAACAAATAAAAACTTTTTTGAAGCAACCTTGAAAAATAGTTTGCCTTTCCAAGTCTCTGTATTTACAGGTTCAGCCTCTGCACGAATAATGTGCAGAGTGTGCAGTATTAGCAGCTGTAGGCAGGAATGCAAAAAAGCAGAGATAAGAGCAGATCCTCACTGGCTGACCCAGAGCTCCACCACCCACACATACAGTGGTCATATTGGTGCTGCTGAACACAAAGGAAGAAAGGAAAACAATGATTTCTGGATGTTTTTCAAAGGATTATATTGCAAAAGAAGAGATGCAAGTAAAGGCTTCCTTTTGCTGTTCCATGCCTCCAAGGCAAAGCACAGAGTTGTCCTGCTGTTAGGGTTTCGCAGAGCATATGTATGTGATCACAGGGTAGAGAGGTTGAAAGTATTACTAACAGACATAACACGGGAAAGGACTTGAATTGCTTACTACAAAGGGAAGAGAGGAGCATTTTTCCTGGCTGTCACCACCCATTGCAGGCTTGGGGAGCACGTCACCGCTTCCTGGGACACGGGGACGAACAGGGCTGGAACTGAGCTCCATTTCTACCCAGCAGGATGCCTGCCCAGCTGACGTCCCTCTGGCTTCCAGTACAGCAAAATCAAAGGGCGGCATGGTCTGAATAGTCGAGTTCAGATGGTGAACGTTGGAGGTGTTCTCTTCTGTGCAACACTTGATCAGAACCGAAACGTGGTAGGAAGGAGGGAACGGCAACATGTTCAATAGCTTACTGCACTTCTGCTTTGGGTGATTTTCTTGTTAACCCGCAGGAGTGTCACTTCATCATTCAGCTCTGCTTCCTAAGGCAGAGACATTTATTTCTCCCATTAAATCAAAAAAGATTTGTGAAAACTGTAGTCCGGGGGGGGCTTTTTGTTCCCTAATGATGGGCAGTTCACAGGAATCAGTTTGCTGCTATCAGTAAGGGTTTGCCCATGTGGAATCTGCAGCTGTTCCTGGAGCCAAAAAGTTTTTAGCTGCAGAAATTGAGTGTTAAGTGAGAAATCACCTCTTTCTTTTTTGTGGTCCAGATTTTGACCCTGGCTGAAGCAGTACTTGGTGACACACTTGTATCATGCAGTGATAGTCACCGAGCTCCTGTGAAAAGGAGCAGCACTGTTTTCTGAAATTCCCTGCGATAAGGCTTGCAGAAGGAAGATCAAGGGTTCAAGACATCAGAGCACAAATGCTGCTGGACATTTCAGGGTCAACCAACCATGTTATCACATCTCACAGATTGGGCTAGACTGAAACCCTGGTGTGACAGACAGCTTGCCTGTGACCTTGTCTCCATTGTGTGGAGACAACTCATGGTATGCCATCAACATCCACACTTTCATGTTGGCATGCTATGGTTGCTTGCTCTGACAGGTCTTAAACCTCTTCACATGTTGGGGTTTTGTCTTTCCCTGGTGTAACAAGTCAGAGAACCACATTTTGAGCATTGTCTGCAGGAACAGTTTGTGCGGTGTGGGCAGACCAAGCCTCTACTGCCAGCTACTGTGGAATGGTAGAAAACGTTACTCTTCTTCTGACTCAGACGCTCTCCATACCTGCATCTCCATTCTGGATTTTCAGCTCAGAGAAACTGATAATACTTTGTGATTCTCTCCCCCAAACATCACGTGTTTTTGACATCAAAATGATATCTCACACTTTTCATCCTGTGACCACTGACAAAATGGTCAACAATGACTCTTAGCAGCACTCGGTGCCCTGTTAGGGTGAATGAATTCATGTCACAGAGCTGTGGTGCTAGTTATCTCCACCTGTGATTTTATAACTAGCTTAACTAGCTTTCAGAATACATTCAAGTAAGTCTGTTTTTACACAATAGTTACCACATCAGGTCTTCCCCTTCCCTTCCCTTCCCTTTCTTTCCCCTTTTCCCTTCCCTTCCCCTTTTCCCTTCCCTTCCCTTTCTTTCCCCTTTTCCCTTCCCTTCCCCTTTTCCCTTCCCTTCCCTTTTCCCTTCCCTTCCCTTTTCCCTTCCCTTCCCTTTTCCCTTCCCTTCTCCTTTTCCCTTCCCCTATCTTCTTTTTCCTTTCCCCTTTCTATATTCTCTTTTTCCTTTCCCTTCTCTTATTGTCTTTTTCCTTTCTTTTGTTTATTTGCCAGAACTCAGCTCATGGAGAAAGCCAATGATGAAAATAAATATTTTCTTCCTGTGGTTCCTGTCCACACAATGGAGTATGGAATCAGTTTTTCAGACAATGTCTGAAAAAAGAATTCTGATCCAATTAAAGACCCAAATTCCCACTTTCACGTGGAGTACTCTGCAGCTGATTAATGTTACAGTGCTGGAAAAGGGCATCCAAGTGGATGAGGAGCTTTCTGGAGTGGAGGAAATGTTCATCCCAGGGAGTTGACGAGATTGCCTGTCACAGTGAATTATCAATGCGGTGTGCGTGCAGGTGAAGGTTACAATGTATCACACATACACCTCCAGGAGCTAAGGGAAAATTCTGTGTGCATTTGCTTCTCCTCATGGGCCTCAAGGACCCATTCTTGATGTTTTACTAAGGGTAGAGATGTTGCTAGTGACGTTGCTGCTAGGCACGTACCTCTCAGGGCCAATCTCCTGCTGTTTTTTGTGTCCTAATGGTGTTTGAATGAAGGTACAGGGAGAGCAAGGTATCTCTGGATCAAAGCTTCCCAGCACACAACCGAAAACAGCGTGGTCTCATGCGATGGAAAACACGCTGTCAGGACTGCAGCTCAGTTAACACAAATGCGGGCAGGCAGTGGCTCAGCTGATGGTTCTGATGGTGGCAGGCTTTGCTGTACGGCACATCCTTAAGGCACGGGGCAGTCCCTCTGCAGCTGCGGTGTGGCTCAGGGAGGAGGGCAGTGCTTGGCGGTCGGTTCGGGTTCCCCGCTTGCGTGCATACGTCGTGCTCTGTCTTTGAGCGACATTTATGTTGTAAGTGTGCACAGTAGCTCGGCCGTGACACATTTTTCCCTTTGTAAAGACAACGCCTAAGGCTGTTCCCACGAGACATCAACTGTGTGTTAGTTCTAATGCATCTTTTTGAACGCTGCCAAAGCCCACATGGGCTTCTCAGCATGAAGTTCCCGTCACTCAAAGCTGCTGGGGGAACTGCCTTTTCAGCTGGAAGTAATTTAAACAAGCAAACAGGAGATGCGTGCTCGGGCCTTATAGAAATTTTACTTCTATTTTTAAGTGACAGCTCTTCCTCTCTGTCTGGCAGGGAGAGTTCAGATGTCAGGCACCCCTGGGAAGGCATCCTTGGGATTTCCAGCGGGGCCTGGGAAGTGCTCTCAGGCTGCTGGTGGGTCCCTATAGGGTGAGGGCACGGGGGCCAAGCTGGAGTGCCAGGAGAGCTTCCCCCACCAAGACCAAGGTCAGCATGGCAGCCCCAGGGCTGCCTCTGGCACGGGGTGGGAGATCCCAGGCTGCCTCTGCTCCAGTGCTGAAAATGGAATTTTGAACTTCGTGTATATGTATTCTGCTTTGTACATCGTAGGGCAAAACAACCGCCTTCGTGGCGATGAGCATAAAGTAAATTGCTAAAGAGGAGGAGATCTCTGGAGAATTCTTCTTCTCCCCTCCCATTTACATCTCCCCCAGCCTGGGCAATGGGCTGATATTCGGAGCCATCTGAGCCTCCTGGGAGAAGCACGAGGAAACACCAGCTGCCCTGACTTCCCCCAATGCTTCCATGGGCATTCATGGTATTGCTCTCCATCCAGAAGTGGTGGGCTCTGAAGGTTTCCATCCTGCAGGAAGGGAAATGTGGGTGGCAGCTGTGTTTTTCCCTCACCTCAGAGGGAGGTTTTTCCTCCCTCAGAGCCTGTTATTTGTGCATTTTAATTTGTTTTCTTTACAATCAATTTGGAGGTAAAATCAGTTTACCCAAGAAAACACAACAGCTTTGTTAAATAACTTTGCCTCCTTCTTGTGCTTGTTGAGATCACTCTCATTTAGTAACACCAAGGTGAACTTACTATAGAGATACACCTAGGAAAGCTGGAAGACAAAAGTTGGGAGGGCCCATAATAATGTGCAGTTTGAATAATATCACATACTTTCAGTTTCTCCTATAATAAGAGTGTGAAAAGTCTGGTGGATGTCATTCCTTGTGCTGAAGCACCACTGGATATTGCTGAGGTTTCCTGAAATATCCAGGCTTTCCTAGGTAAAATAAATTACGGTATTAGGGTGCAGTGAGGACACTGGGACAGCCCCAGCCCCATGCATTGGGTGCATCCTGGAGATGGGAACGGGTTGTGGGGCTGTGGGTTAGAGTGAAATTAATATTTCTGCATATCAGTAATAGAATTTCTACAAATTAATTCCCATAAATATTCAAAGTTGTGGTTTTGTACTGTTTCTGAATATAGAAATCTCAAAAGGCCCATTTTAATTTCAAAGTAGCAGCCAGCATTCCCTCATTCCCATCTACCCATTCTGTCTTGTACGGAGCAGTCCTGGCATTTGTTCTGCCTGTGGCATGCAGGAAAAGCACATCACGTCACTACGCATCGCAGCGCAGCACAGCACAGCACTCCATGGCATGGCAGTGTTCATCCAAACAGGTTGTCTTGACATGTTGTCCAGCTTATCATCTGGTCTGAAACTCTCCGTACTTACTCTCCCTCAAAGCAGAGTTTCTGAGGTTTGCAGGGGTCAGCATTAAGTCCTACTCATCCATTTTTTTTCCTTACCAAATGTAAGAAATGGGATGGACAATTGGACTTCAACATGCAGCACCATTCTAAGGCCTCTGCCATATCATCAGAGCCCAGCTGTGCGCTTATCAGAGCAGAATTTTTGCCAGTTGTAATAGAATTTGAGGTCTTTGAATACAAACTCCACTGGTACAGGAACACATGTGCTTGCTATTTCAGTTGCCAGCACAGTCTCTGCCCCCGCCATGCCACGGAGCAACCCAAAGAACTCCCAGGCACGGCCCAGGAGTGCCAAAACCCTTCCCAATTAGTGATGAATAACCTTCCTGTTTCATTATGGCTGTGGCCCTCTTGTTTTAGAGCCTGAGTGTGTTTAAATGCATTGATGAGTCATTAAAAGCTGCTCTGTGTCAGCAGACTTCAGTGCCAGAAAATATCCATGTGGTTATTAGTAGACATGTAGCCTAGGGGTATCTTTCCAACACAATTTTCCCTGAATTTTTCTTCTTTCCATGGACCATTCAAGGTGTACTTGAATTCTTAGCCTTGTTTCCTGCGGCTTTGAGGAGAGTGCTTGGTATGTATCGCACATCCACAGTCAACTTTGACACTGTTTGCACATTTCAAACAAAGACTTTGTGGAAGTAGTCACCTCAAAGCTATTAGATACCTACAAGTTCAATGTAAACCTGGGACCAGGTGGGAGAGAAACCTTATAGAGCTCCATAAGGGAAAAGGATGGTGTGAAAGCCCATGTCCTACCAGCAGCCAGAGATCTTACATGGAGGTTGGTAGGTCACACACATACGCACACACACACACACACACACAGGAGACCAAAAGGGATCAAGTGCACCCTGAGCAAGTTTGCTGATGACACCAAGCTGAGTGGTGCAACTGATACAATAGAAGGAGAGAACGCCATCCAAAGGGACCTGAACAAGCTTGAAAAGTGGACCCATGTGAACCTCATGAGATATTCAACAAGGCCAAGTGTAATGTGTTGCACTTGGGTTAGGGCAATCCTAGATATGAGTACAGACAGAAGGACTCCTTGAGAGCAGCCCTGCTAAGAAGGACTTGGTTGTTCTGAAGGATGAGAAGCTGGACATGAGCCAGCAGCATGCACTTGCAACCCAGAAGACCAACAGTGCCCTGGGCTGCATCAACAGATGGTGGCAGCAGGGAGAGGGAGGGGGATGGTCCCCCTCTACTCTGCCCTCGTGAGGCCTCATCTGGAGTGCTGTGTCCTGTTTCGGGGCCCCCAGCACAAGAAAGACGTAGAGCTGTTGGAGTGGGTCCAGAGGAAGGCCATGAAGGTGCTCAGAGGGCTGGAGAACTTCTCCTAAGAAAGGCTGAGGGAGTCGGGCATGTGCAGCTCAGAGAAGAGAAGGCTGTGGGGAGACCTCATTTCTTATACAGAGGGGCTCAAACCAACAGATTTACATCCTTCTTTCTTGCGATGTCTCATTTGCCTTTTTCATTAACATTTTGAATAAGCAGTCATGAAGAAATCATTGAAAACAGGGTTGTCAGAAATGCCCACCATGTTTCTGTATAGATGCTCTTCAGACCAGACCCTGTAAATAACTGGAAAACAGAGTCGATTTCCTACAACCCAGTACTGAGCAATTCTGCGCTTATACTGATGCTCCCTCCCAGGCTTTGTACCAATGTACATCCAGCAGAGGCTTCCCTAATGAAGTATGTTTATTTCCTAATGAGAAATCTGTCACGAGAACTGATTTCTGCTGTGACTAGCTGAAAGCCCATTAAATGGTGCAATAATGGCCTTTAAATTACCGTATGCGTTGAGACAGACCTGCTAATAGGGTGGATATTCTGTGAATTGAAATGGCCCTTTTTAGCAGGTTTGTGCTGCGCCTGTGTCTTTGGCCGTCTGGAGTGGCAGGCTGCAGGGGGTGTTCCGAAAGCTTCATTGAAAAATGCTGCATGAAAACGGTGTGATGTGGGCAGCAGGAGGGAGCTACCCGCTCTGCCTAACCTCGCCATTTGCACGGAGCAGGGGCTGAGTGCCTCTCGCTGATGGCCATCCCTTTCATCGCTTAATATAGCTCTCCTTGACACACAGCAATGAAAATGGCTTACTGACAAGTTTCTCCTAGCCCTGTGGCTATGAGGTCTGTTCTCTAAAGAAAAATAGATGTGGAGGCCATTTGGCTTAAAACCCCTGAAGCAAGTGGATAAAATTAATCAGCTGTCTTTTAACTCTGATTCATTTTTCCTTTAATTCAATTTACCAAAATGTGTGGGCAGAGCCTGAGCCTCTGGGCATATTAACATTAATAAAACACAATTAAGCAAATGTTATTATGTTGCCAGCAACAAAAAGAATGCCCCTGAGTGTACAACTTCCCCTCGCTGTAATAAATATGCAGACATGAGAACTGTGCCTTCCAACCCATTGCTTAAACAGTCTTAAAAAACCCAAATACTCACTCTGGTGAATACAAAAAAGCCATCAGGAGTAGACCAATAGATAACACACCAAGAGCTTTTGCTGGAAGAGGAGGCATGAGAGGCACAGGTAGGAAAGTTTTGCTTATTTATTCTAATTTAGAAGTCTCAGCTGGACAGGTTAATGTGAGTTGTAGACGATAGTGCTTAGACCCTTGAGAACGACTGCATTTTCTTGAGGCTTCCATAGTGCGCCACAGTCAAAGCTCCACCCTCCGCAAAAAGAACAGAGGAAAAAAACCAGCGAGGTAAGAAATCGGTCACCCTAATAATCAAAGTGGAAAACTGATGAAAAATAAAAATCCTAGGGAATTTTTAACATGCAAATACAGACTACCTGAAACGACTCAAAATATGCATATTCCTGTACCCCTTATAACTACAGTTGTGCAAGGATCCTGATAAATTAAGGTACGTACAAGAAAGTTGATTTCTCTTGCAACAAGACGTTGCAGCCACAGAATAGTGATGTACACACTGCTTAGGAGCTAGAAGGAACCTGATTTACCAAACTTCACTCTAAATTCCATTTGTAATTATGCCAGTAATGGGAGCTTACATCATGATACGTCTTCAAAATACTGAATTAACCATTGTCAGGTAATCATTGAAAATACCAATACAATGCAAAAATCAGGCCGGCAGCATTAAAGGTGCTCCTTTGGCATTTGATCATAAATTTGAAAGTGCTTATTTGAGCAGACTGAATTTCTTTGCTTGTGTAGAGGAGGGAGTATTTTCCCTATGTTCTGACCCCAGGTACTGAGGTTATCTGTTATTTATTCTTCTCTTGGACTCTTTTCCTCATTGCTCGCAGCTCTGCCAAGTTAGGATAAATGTTTGTGCTAATGCTCCGTATGAATCTGAATCTTTGCATCGTTTCATCAGAAGAAAAGTGATTCTTTATTTCTGAGAATGGACCAGGGACTCTTTTTTTTGCCAGGATCCAATTTCTAAAGGCATTTAATTGTGATTCTTCTATGATTTAGTCCTTTTTGGAGAAAGAAAGGAAAAAAAAAAGAAGTTTGAAAGAGAAATGCCCCAGTTAACATGGGGTGATCTGCGGGGCTTTGCCATGTTCTGAGTGTCACGTGTGTGACTCCTCAGCCTCTTCTGTATCGCGTTCCAGCCAAGCTCATGGACATCTTCTGCATTTGAGGCAGTCAAAGCTGAAGCTGCTGCTTTGCCCCTCACCATGCTCCTGCTGCCCACAGCAGAGCCCTGCGGAGCTGGGTCATTGGGGTTCTATGAGATCAGCCCTTCCTGGAGAAGTGGTGGGTGCAGCCCCAGCACTGACACTGCTGCCTTGCACTGGGATAGTGCATTTGTTGGGTGTGAAAGCTGATAGGGATCGTAAGGAGCTGGAGAAGTAATCCAAAGGAGGCAGGAAGCAATCCAGGTAAAGAAATATGACCTCTGTAAGGAAAGCCTGAGAAAAGTTATGGTTATTTACCCAAAACAAGACTAAGGGAACACATGATAGCCATTTCTAAACACAGCAAAGAAGTGTGTTGTTCTCTATGTCCATTCACGTGCAGGAAGGATTGGAACCAGCCAGGTTTAGGTCAGAGATTTCCCGCTGGTTTCCAGCTGCCAGGAGAGCCACACTGCTGAGTGGAGTGCCAGGGGAGATGCTCCAAAGTTTGCTTATGGAGGTCTGGTAAGTAAAGCATTGTCAGTCAGGAATGGTTTGTATGAATGTTCTCCTGCCTTGGCTCTTAGGGATGGACTAACAGACGTATTGAGTCCATTCCAGCCCTGTTTGCTGAGATTTCCACTTTGTATAAACTCAAGTGTAGGTCTGACCTAGCTGGAATGTTTTTGCCATTAGGCGAAACAAAAGGCTTACAGATGTGAATGGCAAATTACGTACTGCAAATTAAAGCTTCAAGCAATTAAGCATGGACTTTTCACATTGTATTTATACTTTATTAATGTTATTTTAGTTCATTGCATATAAATAACAAGTTGAGAATTGCTGTTCTTAATTGAAACCATCTCTACTTTTCTATGACAAGAGATTACCATTTTTAACAGAGTCTTTGTGATCCACTGAGGCTTATGGTAGGATTTTTTTGCATGGTTGCTAGGCAGCTTCATGCATGCCAGCAGACAGACACGGCTGGGTATGTCATGGCTAATTAGGAAAAAATCTCTGTACTTTTGAGTATACTGCAGCCCAAGTTTTTTCAAGCTTGCTGCTCTGGATAAAGACAAATTAGTTGGTATGAGGACTGATGAAGCACCATCATGGCAGCTGTGCTGTGCTCTGATATTTTTTGTTTACAGCCCCCTGGATCCACCGAGTGAATGAAGTGGTAAATATCTAAACATCATTTGTTTGTGTTTGTGGGAAGAGAGCACTGAACAGAGCAATGCTAACACTGGCTTTGTCCTGGTGATTTCAAAGGATTGAGCATCACATTCAGATACAAGATTTGCTCAATTACTGCAAGCAGAATATTTTGCAAGGAAGAATCAAGAATTTTCAGAGCGATGTGAGAAGTTTTATTTATACAAATCAGTTTGATAGTGAAAAAGCCTTTTAAATGTTCTTGCCAGTTCTACCTTGACTGTTTTTATAGATTAGCCAATGCATGGGGTATAAATGCCTCCGCAGAAGAGATTTCATAGAAAGATACACAACTGCAGGGGAGCATTGCCAGGAGGCAGCTGCATCTACAGCCCATGGGTCTCGCATGGGGACAAAGCTACCTGGCTCCTGAACTTTAAAGCATGAGGTGGCTTTTCTTCTGGCTATTTATAGCAGCTATTGGTGCAGACAGTTAATGAATATTAGGGAAGAGCCCTTGCTGGAGTTAAACGTGCCTAGCGTCAGTTATGATTGCTTTGACCGCTGTTTACTCTGAAAAGAGAACCAGAAACTTGTCATTTCTGTCAAGGGGAATGTAGGCTGTAGGGTAAATCCTCATTAAATCTCTTAGGAAGTTAAGATTTGAAAACATAGTGAATGGCAGGTTGAAGTACAGGGATTATAGGAGCTGAAGGCACGTGATACAGATACAGAGATTTAATAGGGAGTAGATTTAACTTGTGCTTTGTTTTCCTTTTCCCATGGATGGATTGCTTTTAATCTGGATGCAGTTCAGAAAAACAAACATCCTGAGAGAAGCTTTAAACTGCTTCCACAGACAGACAAGAACTAGGTTTGTAGAAACTTCAGAACCCTTCAGAGATGTCTTTTGAATAACGAAGGTGAAGCTGTCTTACATGCAAGCTCTGAACTGATAACAGAAACAGCTGCTGCCTTCTCTTCTTTTTAAAAACCTCATTTCACCATACCGTTTTTCTTTTCCTACCCTTTCTTGCCTGAATATACTATATTTCTGTTATCTGTTCATGTAAAACACAGTTCTGATGGAGACGGGCTTATCACATGGCAGTCTGTCTTTGAACCTGGGGTGGACATTTGCACTGGCTATCTTTCTTTCCTTGACAAAGCTGGAGGGATGGGAAGGGGAGGGGAGTGAAGAGAGAAGAGAAGAGAAGAGAAAAGAAGAGAAGAGAAGAGAAGAGAAGAGAAGAGAAGAGAAGAGAAGAGAAGAG
>JANHGO010008140.1:0-46341 GCA_024606505.1 Aquila spilogaster
CCCCCAGCATATGCTGCTTTCTTTTTCCCTATCTTTGATTTATTCTGATCTTCAAAATCTTCATCTTCATCCACCTATATGTGACATTTTAAAAAGTCATTATCTAGTCTTCAAGATTTCTATACTGTTAGAGGAGTTATTTTTGGCAAATCAAATATGAAACTGAGTGCCACTGCATACAGTTCCCTTTAAAATACACTCAAAACATTGTATTTTCATCATGGCCTTTTTAAAGCTCTCTACATCTCAAAACAGCATTCAAGCCAACTAATATGGGAACAAATTGATCACATTCTGAAATTTTAATGCACTTACCAATAAATATATAGATGTTTCTGTAAATATATTACAATGTCATTACTCAGATAATTTTTTCTTAAACATCCTTGGATCTTTTACCTGCGTTCTCAAATCATCCACTTTACAAATCATACTTGAAGAACTGTTTATCAATAAAAGTTTTCCTTAACCATACAGTAAGAGTACATCCATTGATCAACATAGTCTGTCTTCTGTAATATTTTCTTACAGCCAAGTATTTGGCTCATTTCAAACAGAAAGATGAACTGCGTTTCTACAGATTTGTGATACACTGAGAAAGGTGATGCAATGAGCCCTTAAAACAAACATTTCTCCATTGTCAACTCAGCAAAAACCTTTTTTGAATTAATCATAGGCCGTAAAGTTAAGTTATACCTAAAATGGGCTATGTTTGTGCTATGTTCTCAATGAACAATAGCCAAAGAATGCTATTGGTTTTTTTAATAAGAATTCTCAAAGGAAATAAAACTCAACCCACCAGCTTCTGGAGAGGCTTTTTAAAAACTTGTTTGTCTGGGACTATGTAATCCTTTTCATAAAATGCATGAAGCAGCAAGAACTCATTACGTTCAGAACGTCCGCCCATCATTGTCCTTGACTACAGAAAGGGAAAAAAAAGAATTCATAGCAAAGCACAGAAAACAAACTCTGATGTGCAAATATAAACTAAGAAATTTCTTTAGACTATTATAAGTTTGCCTAGCATTACTATTATGTTGTATCATTAGCATAGACAAAGCTCAAATGCAAGTGGAAGTTTTAGTACTTGACTAGATTATCAAACTCTCACTCACTACAACAAAAAACTTACAGTATTGTATATTCTGAGTTAGTGCTTATAACTGAAAATTAGCAATCAAACAGAAAAAAAACAGTACTATCTTTGTGGAAGAAAAGAGAGGGGAAAAAAGTAATACAAATGTACCATAACATTTCCAGAAATGTTTGTAATCTGAAGGGCTAGTGGCAGAACATTCAGCTCACACATGATATGGAGGATGAACTTGGCATCTGTCCAGGTGTTTTCCAGCATGAACAGTAAGTGAGGAGAATCACTGGAAAAAGAAGTGGAATGTCCTGTTAAAGTAAAATCAGGGTTCTATACTACACGGAACACACCTGGGTACTTTTAGGACACCCACACTGAATTAAATAATAATTTTATTTAACTTCTAATGAAAAATAATAATTAAAAATAATTAAAAGTTCGCATATCCTATTAGTGTATCTAAAGTCAAGTCACACAAATCAGTTTGCACCGCACACAGAATCAAAGAATCAAAAAGGTTAGAAAAGACCTCCATGATGAACTAGTGCAACTATCCATCTACCACCAATATTTCCCCACTAACCATATCCCTTTGTACCACACCTACACAGTCCTTGCCCAGGCACAGTGACTCCACCACCTCCCTGGGCAGCCTGTGCAATGCCTCACCACTCTCAGAGAAGAGATTTTTCCCAGTATCCAACTTGAACCTCCCCCGGCTCAATCTGAGGCCATTCCCTCTTATCCTATCACTGTCACCAACCCCAACCACAACCTTGTCACAGTCTCTTTTCAGGCAGTTATAGAGAGCAATAAGGTCTCCCCTGAGCCTCCTCTTCCCCAGACTGAACAATCCCAGTTCCCTCAGCTGCTCCCTATAAGAAATGTGCTCCAGACCTCTCACAGCTTCACTGTCCTTCTCTGGACACACTCCAGGGCCTCAGTGTCTTTCTTGTAGTGAGGGGCAAAACTGAACACAGCACCTGAGGTGCAGCCTCGCCAGAGATGAGTACAGAGGGATGATCACTTCTCTCCTGCTGCTGGCTGCACTATTTCTGATACAAGCCAGGATGCCATTGGCCTTCTTGGCTATGTGGGCACACTGCTGGCTCATGTTCAGCTGAGTGTCAATCAACACCTCTACATCCATTTCCTCCACACAGTCTTCCAACCACTCTACCCCAAGCCTGTAGCATTGCCTGAATGAAGTGGCTTTGCTTGACTTGGCTTTGCTGAACTTCATCCCACTGGCCTCAGTCCAGTGATATGGCCTGTCCAAATTCCTCTGTAGGGCCATCCTACTCCCCTGAGGGAGCACTCAATCCCCTCATCCAGGTCATCAATAAAGGTATTGATAAGGACAGACTCCAATACCAACCCCTGGGGAACACCACTTGTGACCAGTTGGGAGCTGGATTCAACTTCATTCGCCATCACTCTCTGGGCCCGGCATTCCAGCCAGTTCATTGCCCAGCCAAGAGCGTATCTGTCCAACCACAAGCTGCCAGCTACACCAGGAGAATGCTCTGGGAGACTATGTTGAAACCTAGGCAGATTACATTGACAGCCTTTCCTTCATCTGCCAGGTGAGTCATTCAATCACACAAGGAGATCAGGTTGATTAAACAGGACCTGCCTTCCATGAACCCATGATGGCCTGATCCCCAAGCTGTTCCGCACATGCCATGTGATCTTACTCAAGATGATCTGTTCTATAACCTTCCCTGGCACCAAGGTCACATAATAAGCCACCACCTACCAGCAGCCTGTCGTTATGAGTAATTAAAATTGTTTTATTCTACAAACACCAATACGTTTAGTCAGTGTTTCCACAACCAATCAAATAAGCAAGCACAAAACTGTACAGTGGGAAACAAACCAGCACCTACACTTTCCACTGAAGGATTAAAAACACAAGTCAGCAACATACCTGTACATATTTTGAATTTCCTCTGGTAGAATTGTTACCCTCTCTGTTTTCAAAATCTGATGGACCAGTTCAGACAAATGGTAACTCTTGCAGCGAATTAACTCCTTAGCTGAAATTTCTACATCACAGATCATCCGACCACATGCAGCATTCCTTTCACCAAACCCTCCTCGACCCTTCACCAAGTAGGCAGGAAAAAAACAAATACCGAAACAAACAAAATGAAACAATCACATTTTAACAAAGAACATATACTCAAAATACATGCTTACAGAACTCAGTCAAGTCATCTACCAATCTACCACTGAAATGCTCATACCCTAAATGAATTCATTACCAGTTAAATCTTAAACCACTGTGAAAGCAGTACTGATTTTTTTTTTCTTAAATAATTTGAACAGTTCCAATGAGAATGTGGGTACGGATTTATTTTTTCTTGTCCAAGGACATTTTTTGCAGCAACAGCAGAACCAAAAGTCAAAGAACAAGCTACACAAAAAAGCATCTAGGAAGGACAGGAAAAAACCAGAAAACAGTCAGGCTCTGTACTTTAATATTCTGAACCTCATACATTGTCCTCTGAACAAATACATGCTAAGAATTACACAATTATTAACTGAGCAGTTCTCAGTGGGATGATTCACCAATCAATCCAAATTACATTTTCTCATTTTACAGTTATAGCAGACAAAGACAGTTACAGTAAAGACTATTGCAATTAATCTGTCATTACCATCATCGACTTGAAATCTGTAAACTAAATTAGCCTAACTTGAAAATTAGTTTAGCTTATTACTGTAATAAAAGTCATATAAACACTCATCACTTCTGATCTGGGACACGTGAAATCTAGCATGACCAACAGTCAAAATACATCAGTGTCACATTTACACTTCCTCATCAAAATTAATTCATTTTTAATCATATGCAACATAAAGGGTCTTAAAAGACTTGAGCAATCTTCTTACCCCAAGCTTTGGCATATTGGACCTCCTCAGTCGACCTATCTTGGACCAGTGAGGGACTTTGCACACATTAATTCTTTGAAGCAGCACTTCCAGATCAAACCCATAAATATTATGACCCTTGTAGCAGAAAAAATAACAAAAAAAGGTTACCACAAATGCAAATTGAAAGACTTACTTTCACACAGTTGGTATTCCTTTGCCCTTTGTGATTTTTTCATCTAATTGATGGCATTATCTCCCTCACGGAAAGCACTTTCTAAGAGGATGTTCATCAACAGTACTCATTAGTCTTAACACTAACAATGCTGTTCGGGAGAATACCAAAAACAGCTCTGTAACTGGTTTGTAACACACAATTCAGTTTTGTGCATTGATAACAAAGATGAAGATTTACAACATTCTAGAAAAAAATTACATTCTTTACACAGCGTATACAGTTAGCTATGAGCAATTCCTTTTCTCTCTATTCTTATTATTCTTATTATTACTATTATTATGTTATTTTATTTCCTTTAATACTGCAGTTACGCACTGTTAAATCCAGACAGGAAGATCTGTCGTCCAATGTTTTCATACAAGACTACTCCAGCAACGTTTTTAAAGCTCAAGCAGTGCTAAGGACATCTATAGCACTGGCCTGTAACCATTGCTGTAGGCAAAATGCTACCCTGCTGAACAACAGTCTATGTGGAGTGGACCAGTCAATCACCAGAAAGCGTAGGTTCACTATTTCAGACACATCTGCATAGTACGATATGTGCAATATGAGAAGCTCCTAAAAATCAATAGATGCTCTACAGCAGTAGTTGAGTGGCCCTCTACCCATGCTGCCATATCTCGTTTTTCAACAGCACTAATTAAACCAGATGCAGATCAAACTACACTAACACTGTTCTGCTGTTCATAGGCTTAGAGCTCTCACATCTCCACAACTGGCAACCCAAATCTAAAAATACTGGCTGCAGTCTTTCCACTGATTCCTACCACTACCATCCAGAAGCTAGGCTTGCAGAGAGAACACTGGATACCAGCCACAGATTCCTGATGTGATCAGCTCACTGACTGCTCACTTCTTCCCATGCTCAACACTTGTTCTAATTATTTCTATATGCTCAGAGAAGAAAATGAAATCATACATATATCTAGTCTCAGATTACTTCAATCTGTCTCCAAAATTTCATTAAAAATGTATGCTATTTAAACTTCACAAAAATAGAAAACGAGTAATTACAATAAAACATCAGTTGCAAATGCAGTAGAAGACAAAACAATGCACATTACAGAGCTTTGCTTAGAACCCAAGGATTTGTATAGGTCATCATTTTGATTTACAGTATAACACAATATAAATGGTGATACAAATTACAAGAGCATCTAAACTGAAACAGACTCAGTATACAAAATGCTCCCATTTTTCTAGGAAATCACGAGGGTTTTGTTTTTGATGGCCTTTCTGAGTTAAGAAAAAAATACTTATTTCAAATACTACTGAAATACTACTTATTTCAGATATTATAAAAAAGAATAGGATGTATAAAATGCTGTCAGGGAAAATTCTGTACCATCTTTGTACCAAAGTACATTTGCTGTCTTATAAGCAAATTCAATTCATAAGGCATTCTAAGATAAACACAAAAAGAAACTAAAAGGGAACAAAGCAAAAGGAAGAAACTGACCAACTGACAGTAGACTTTAATTTAACTCTCAGAGACTCAGAACTACTCACCACAACAACATCTGGGTCAATTTTGTGAATCTTCGCAAGGAAAAATCCTAGCAGTGTTCTCTCTGTTGCAGCAATTTCTATTTTAGCATTCTAAAAGGAGCAAGAGAGCACCTGATTTCAATGACCCAATAAGTTTAAAATGGAAACATCTCCTTTCCCCTACTAGTTACAAGACAATAATAAAACACCACAGAGTTCTCCCTTTCCTTCTGTAATTCAAGGCTTTTTGTTCTCACTCACGTAGACATAGAAAGCTTTTCTCAGAGGCTTTTTACCATTTTGCTTTTGTATGCAGGTGTCTACTGATATTTTAAGAGCCTCCTAAGAATCAAGCACACCAGGAAAATGCTCCATGTGCATCCTTCATTCACAGGCTTAAGATCACACAGAGAGGGAAAACAAAAATAGGTTACTTTATTATTCTATCAACCCTCCCAATGCCCTTTAGAAAAGGTAAATTTTGACAGACTTTAGGAAATGTTTTCTTCTTTCTTTAGATAGTAGTTTATTATGAGTACGTACTTGCGTATAATGAAAATTAATCACTATTTTAAGCCACTTTGCAGAACATTTGAACTCTCCTGTCTAAACAGCCCATCTACCTTATGAACACTACTAACAGTAGTACTGAACCACATAAAGCATACATCTGTTTACAGCGACTCAAAATAAATACCAAGATTTAGGTTTGTGGAGTGGAAAACTAATGAAATAATCATGTCATTCCTTTCATTCCTTTCCACATTTCTCTTACACGACTCATCCAAATCAACACAACGATCATATTTTAAGAGGCACTACCAACCAAATGAAATTACCTTCTTTTTAATAGCTTCTTTGAAGTCATAAGGAAAAATGCAATCATTTGGTTTGGAAACACCTGCAAAATAAATTATAGTTGCTCTTATGTACACATTCTTAATTGTACCGTCCACAAGCACCCATCCACAACAAAAGGAGCTAAGAAAAACCAACTCATAATTCCAGAAAGCTAGCCTTATGCAAATACTTGCCTCTAATGCCAAATGTTTAAAAATACAAAATTATTCTACTAAAAGTCACATCTAGCAGATGACAACTGCTACCTTTTAAGAAGATCCTATGCAAAATTTCTTATTTAACTCCTCATCTGCCACTGATCTTGCTAGCATGGTGAACTGAAGAGACATGAACCCAGAATCATCTCATCTACATTTTCTTTGCAAGAACTAAACAAACATTTCAGTTTTTTCTAAAGACAATTTAATCACTTCTGAATTTGAGGTAGACCTTACATGTACGTGTGTCTTTAAAATGACTGAACAATGACAGAAGTATTAAATAATTCTAGTCAGTTAGTTGTATATTAGGTTATCAATGGAGAATACAGTTACGATTCACAACTTCACAGGAAACTTCTCTCACAAGCATTCAAAACTCTTTATTACTATCACCTAGTGTCCAAGTCTCAAAATTTAGCTGCTCCCACTGCAGAATGTTTTCAGTAACGTTTTTTCATTTTTTATTTTTCAAGTTCTGTTGAGAAGAACTGAATTGAAAAATACCTAAGTGACAGTAAAACAGTCTAAACTCATGGCTGAAAAGCATAACATGAGAAAACAAAAGAATTAAAACTAACAACAAATACAGAAAACAATATAGAGCAAGGCTGCATTACATAACTTCAAGCTTCGATAGTTTCAATAAAGTTTTCAATAAAACAGCGGTATCCAGTAAAGAGAAAAGCCTGCCTGACAGTCAAGTTAGTCATTCAACAGAATGAAGTTTAAAGAAAGAAGCAACAAGAGAAAAAGATGACACCTTCATGGCCTGTTCCAAGTACATACCACAGAAGTGTGTCTGAAAAGGAGGCTGAGGTGGAGCTTTATCCAAAGGAAATTTCTGATGAATCAGAGCTGCCATAGCCACAATCTAGACCGAGGACGTACAAAATACACATAAATATACAAACAATTACTATCAATATCCATATCTTCTAATCCCCACCATTTTTTTTTTGTTTTATCTATTTTCTCTCACTTCCACAAACAAAAAAAAATACATTTTAACGTGAACTTCAACTACAAGAAGTTAAAAAAAAGAGTTAAGAATTGATCTTAAGTAAAATAAAATGCTAACTTACTCGTAAAAGATCATCTTAGAATTTCGAGATGCGAAATTTTGGAAAATCCTACTTTTTTCAAGTTATGTCTGAACAGGACTGATCATTTAAGGGCTAATCTATGAAGTGCATAAGGGATGTGAGCATGGCAAGACATGCAGAAGCCTTCCCCCGGGGAAGAGCTCCCCTCTTCCAGCCAAGAGGTTTTAGTGTTTAGAAGTTATTGCTCTGCTGATTCTTCTGCTTGTTCTGCTGACAGAAGTCCTTGCTCCCCACATTGGTCAAGAAAATCCAATAGAAGACAGATCAGACAGGCTTTAGAGACATTTTGGCAGAGTCCTGCTAGTACCTGGCTGATGTCTCATTAGGTTGGCTTTAATTTGATCGAGAGGACTAATTCTTCTTTAAAAATCTGTCAGTCTTGTTATTCTTCCACTCTATAAGCCAGAGTCAACTATCCTACGAAGTGAACACTAAAATCTCCTCCTAAGTTAGGGAGACTTAAGTTAAAAAACAGATAAGCATGTCTAATTGCACTTCATGGTCTGCAGTCCACAACTGAGGACAGCCACCCACACCTCTCTGACTTTCTGAGTAAAAGAAAAAGTCTCACAGCACAATCATAGAATCATTAAGGTTGGAAAAGACTTCTAAGATCATCTAGTCCAACCATCAACCCATCACTACCATGACCACTAACCATGTTCCTCAGTGCTACAGTTACACATTTTTTGAATGCCTTCAGGAACAGTCACTTCACCACCTCCCCGGGCAGCCTGTTCCAATGCCTCACTACTCCTTCTGAGAAGAAATTTTTCCTAATATCCAACTTGAAGCCACAGGCCATTCCCTCTCATCATAGCACTGTTACCAGGGAGAAGACACTGACCCCTACCTCACTACAACGCTCTTTCAGGCAGCTGTAGAGAGTGATAAGGTCTCCCTCGAGCCTCCTCTTCTCCAGACTGAACAATCCCCATTCCCTCAGCTAATTCCCATAAGACTTGTGCTCCAGTCCCTTCACCAGCTTCATTGAGCTTCTCTGGACAGGCTCCAAGGCCACAACGTCTTGTACTGAGGAGCTCAAAACTGATCACAGTACTCAAGATGTGGCCTCACCAGAGCTGATTACAAAGAAACAATCACCTCCCTGCTCCTGCTTGCCACACTGCTTCTTATACAAGCCAGGATGTCATTGGCCTTCTTGGCCACCTGGGCACACTGCTTGCTCATGTTCAACCAGTACCCACAAATCCTTTTCCACCACTCAGCTTTCCAGCCATTATGGCCCAAATGTGTTACACTGCATTGAGTTTGTGGTTGAAGAGCACTACCCAGCACTAGGTCTTGTTGAAGCTCATGCAATTGGCCTCACTTCATTGATCTAGACTACAGCAGGAGCTATAAGAATTAGATCAGATTCTCATTCCACTTAGAGAAAAAAAACAGTCATTTTACCTAGGACATGTAACACTGATGTCCAAAAGACATATATATATACGTAGGATCTGCCGTCGTAATGAATTATCACCAAAAAGCCCCAATGAACCCATTAAGTCCGACTTACACTGATATTAGTAAATGTTTCTTCCAAATGTTGGCTGCACAGAAAAGTTATTCAGCAACAAATATATTCAGGCATTTTATAAATTGAAGTTTTCCCATGCCTGTAGAAAAATATTAATGCAGAACAAACACAAAACAAAACAACGCAAAACCAAAAATCAAGAGCAGATTACTTACCTCATTCTGATGAGTCTTTGGGTTCTGAACGGTTTTCATGCTGAGGGACATCACCACAAGAGGAGGAGGAGGAAGAAGATCTTTAACCACGTTCACCAAGCCAGGCTTCATGGCCACTGCCTCTATCTTACACCAGCTGACTGACTGATTTGAGGGCTCTAAGGAAACAACATGAACCACCTTCACTCTTCTGGGAATCACAGTAAGAATTCTCTAACAGTACCATCAAAAAGGGTATGTTCCCTTAATGTTTTGCCCTTGTGGGCAACATTCAGATAAATTTACCAGAAGCCTAATCACACTGGGGGCTCTTCTGTGCACACATGCAAAAAAAAAAAAAAAAAAGGAGGATTTTTATCTAGGCTAGGAAGACTTCTTGTGTCTCCTGTTAACAGCCTAGAAGTCCCAGCTCTACTGGATTCCCAGTTCACACATCACAGCTACACGTCTGAAACTGAGGCAGACAAACTCAGATGTGGATTAATTTCCCCAACAGACAGTGGACAAGAAAAAAAAAATGTAAACCACCCATTATCACTAGAATATTTTCAAAGTATAATTCCTCATTTGTTCAAAAAAAAAAAAAGTGTTCATTTCCAAAAGATGCTGATATGCTGCTGAGCTAACTCACCACAGGCAGTTACAATGAAGCTGAGGCTACATTTTTAAGAAATTAACATTTTGATGATAGGTGTTGGGCTGTTGGTAGACTTGGCCAGCCTACTCCCCGCAAACTATCCGACACCTCTCTGGAAACCAACACATTACCTTCCCTCATCATTCTTGCTCTAAATGCAAATAGATAACTGACCAAAACATCTTCAGTTGTAAAAAACACCTGATGACCTCTCAGAACGAGACAGGCAATCAGCTACTTAACAATTTCTTAAATTTAATTTCCAACTTCTTACACCTAGAGCCTCAACTAGCTACAGAACACTGGTTTCCAAGGTGGGATGCATGCATCCCAGGAAGCACATAAGACAATCAGCTGGGGTTGAGGAAGAAAATACTTTTGTACCATTAATAAAATACTTTTTAGAAATTGCTTATTTAACACATCCCATCTTTTTTAATTTTTATTTTGGTGTCTATTTTATACTTAGTCGAGTATACTTCCTATTCTGAGCCTCTCCATAGGAAGTATGAAAGGGAAGGTACGAGAAAGGAAGAATTGTCTGATAAACTAGATTAAAACAAAATACTTGGCTTTGGAACTGAAAATCCTGTGCAATAACTACAAAAATTTATATAAACACAACTAGATAAAGACTCAATTTTCAATAGAGTAGACATGGCACCATTCTGAAATGAACAATTCTGATACCAAGATATGAACCCTCTCTGGAACCTGAAGGCTGTAACAAAGATACAAGAATGGATAAGGAATTTCCAAAATTCCTTAATTTACCATTTAACTCTGGAGAGAGATCAGTATCTGATTCCAGCAAGGTAGTGTAAGGAGAGATAATGCTCATCAACATTAGGCAAAAAAGAACAGTTACTGTCTGAACTGTTAGTTATCATTACCATGACATTTGCTACATGGAACAGCTCTGGCCTCTTTTCAGATGGAGAAAGAAAACACCAAAGGAATATGAATTCAATTCTTGGGCAAAGAACACAGGTGAAAAGCTATTCTTAGATCTTTAAGCTCAGTGCCAGGAAGTACACTGATGCTTGCCAAGGCCTGGTGGAAAACTCATCAGAGCTAATTTGTCTTTTGGTAGTCAAGAATTCGTTGTGTCCATTCCAGCTGAAAATCCTTCCTGGTATCAGCTTCACCAGATTCTGAGTCAGATGCTGAAGAAAATTGTTCTATCAGAATTCAAAACTGTCAATACTGTATCTGAAGTGCCTCAAAAAGATTCCAAGAAAACCTACAGATTTTGCCAAGTATAATTAGCACCCCTATGTTTTTGGGAATACACAGCACACATTGAATGAAGAGCTCTAACCAAGGCAAAGTCAGGCTGCACAACCATCCGTGAGTAGCACATGCTAATCAAGAGGCAAAAAGGACTTCAAACAAAAAGGCTCCACATCACAAATTTTCAAGTTCCACACCAGAAATTTTCAAGTGCAAGAGAAAAAAAATAATATATACACAAAAAAAGATGTGTAATCAGTAGTTTGTGCTTAAAAAAATAATATATTTCTTTCCTGAAAACGTAAGCAATTTTAACTAGGTCATTATACACTGCTTTAGGGTATGTATCAAAGTGCTGGGAACTGCACCATTCCCCTTCACTGCTATTCAAAGTTATAATCTGATCTGCTATGTGCAACCTTACATGGATAGAGCTTTCAAACAAAAAGTTATAATTTGTACTAGGTAATGAAAACTGCATAGATAAATTACAAAATTAATTCAGAAAATGTGAATTTATCAGTAGAAATTAAATCTTCCCTCCTCCCTAGAATTCCCAATTATGTGTTTTTCAACAAACAAGCATTCCACATGCAAAGCGCCATACGTGGATTTTTGATTTCCAGCCAGCATGGTCCTTTGATCTTTCTACTCATCAAGAGAAGTTCCAAGCTAGAAGTATTAGTTCCAAACGCATGTGAAAATGTTTCTCCTTTCAGGTCTTGGGGAAGCCGAGGGTATTCAGCCTAACAAGTAAAAAGCAGCAAGTCATTTCACACCACAAAAGTTTTTATGTTGCAACAATATATTCAGAGAGAACCTTAACAGAACTACGGAGTACCGGAAATCACTGTAATTTCCACTCAAGCGCAGCCTTTACTTGTAATACCTTACAGTAATTCAAGAAATTACACTACTGACTCTACTTAAACAGCTCCATAAATACTTAGAATCAGGACACTAATATAACACACTGAAGCAAAAGTTCTTCATCCTCACTGGATGCAAGACAAATATTATCATCATCAAAGACTACAGCACTACAGCAGAGCTCAGAGTTCATACAAAAACTGCTCAATTGTTGTACACTTAATAAGATAGTTCCAGTCTTTGTGACAGACAAGATTAAAGCCAGGTATTTTTGCACAGCTAAAGAAAGATTTGGGATAGCTTGCAAACCTCTATGGGACGCTGCTTTAGCAACTAAAACCTATATTCTGGACATGGATTCAAAGAAAAACATTTGAAGTTATTGAGTAATTTAAACCGTCTTTCAGCACTTCAGGCCCTGACCCAGCACAGCTAAAGGGCTGTTTATCTCATCAGTTGATTTGGTGGCAAAACAAGGCAATATAAAAATAATTTTGAATATACATGCACAGTAGACAAATTATAACTGGGGGGGAAGGTGGGAGGAATGTAATAGTTACAAGAAGCATTTCTCCCCCTCGGGATTTCTTTACACAGATACAGCTAACCCTAACAAATCATCATGTTATAGTTTTCCTAGTAAATAACTGGTTTTGGTAGGGACTAACAAGCATACAAATGGTAACAAAAAGAACAAACAAACAAACAAAAAGCACCTGCAAACTTAGGTATTAATTAATCTCTGCATTTGGAGAATAGCAAGTTAACTCCTCTACCCTTAAGCAACAAACAAACAAAGTCAACACGAAGATAATGAGCAACTATCTACACAATGCAACAAAGGTACAGCTGCAAGATACAAAGGGTCAAATGCTATGATTTTTATTTTTATAGAAACATAAAAATTCCTAAGTAGGTAGGAAAGCAAGTTATGGTCTTTCATCAGATTAATTACACTTACCGAATACTTAACTTCTAAGTATTCAGACTTGGCTGGAACATCCGGGATCTCAAACGCATAGTATTTTTCCACTTTCTAAATAAAACAAAGATATTACTGTTTCTTCAGTATCTCCACACTGAAAATTAATTCTGCCCTAAAAGAAAGGTAATGAAATAAAGTCCAACCAAAGCATAAAATCTCACATACCATGGGCTTGATCACACATTACCACTACTGCAACTCATTATAACCACCTAAATACAGTAAAACTGTTCCAGTTTCTGTATTTAATCTTCCCAGGTTTTCTTACCATTAACAGTTGGTACAGAATGAACTTAAACAGATACTGACCATTAGAAACAAAAGCCATACAACATAACAGCTAAGGAAACTCTGAATTGTTTTTTTTATATTCACAGACTGCAAAAACATTCTTAGAATTGGTGGTTGCAGACAATCACAAAAATCCTGAAATGGCTGAGGAGGAAAGGCATCTCCAGAGGTAGCCCAGCCCAATCCCCTGCTCAGAGATGGGTCAGCTAGTGCTGACTGCACAAGCCTGTGTTCAGTCGGGCTTAGAGCATCTCCAAGGATGGAGACTTGCACAACCTCTCTGAGCAACGTGTGCCAGTTCTTGACCTCCATTACAGTAAGAAAAAATGTTTTCTTATGCTCTGAAGAAATTTCAAATGTCTCACATTATACCCGCTGCTCCTGTCCTCTCAATGGGTACCAATTAGAAGTCCGTCACTGTCTACTTTCCTGCCTTCCCTAGATATTTATACACAATGGTGAGACCACCCCCTCCATCCCTTGCACCTTCCCCAAGCCACCTCTTCTCCAGGCTGAGCAGCACCGACTCTCAGCCTCTCCTGACAGATGTTCCAGCCCCCATGATTATCATTCTGGTCCTGTGCTGGGCTTGCTCCAATACATGCACATTTTTCTTATATCAGGGAGTTCAACTGAACACAGCACTCCTCATGTGTCTCACCAGCACCAAGTAAAGGGAGAGGATCACCTCCCACGACCTGCTGACAACACTGCCTCATGCAGCCCAGGGTTCCCTAGGCCTTTTTTGCCACTAGGTTACATTGCTGGACCGGGGACAGCACAGCATCTGCCAGGATGACCAGGTCTTTCTCTGCAAAGCTGCTTCCCTGCTGGTCAGTCCCAGAGTCCGTGGGGTTCTTCCTCCCCTGGGAAGGACTTGCCATTTCCCTTGGCTGAACTTCATGAGCGTTCTGAAGGCCATGAGGTATCGCCAGCCTGTTGGGGTCCCTCTGCACAGCAGCACAACCATCCGGTGCCTCTGTGTGCTTTGTGTGTCTGGCAACAGCTCCCACAGTTAGTTCCTTCACCACCTTCTCCCAGGGATTGAGGTGAGACTCACCATTTCCCCAAATGTCCTTCATAGAATAGCTGAGGTGGGAGGGGACCTCTGAGGTCATCTTCTTGCTCATCCTGATGACATTTCCATTCTTCCAGTCCTCAGGAGCCTCCCCAGTCATCATGGTCTTTCACAGATAATCAAGAGTTGCCTCACAATGGAACGGGCCAGCTCTCTCCTCATTGGTGAGTGCCACGGACTTCTGTCTGTCCAGTTTAACATTCCCTAACCTGACTCTCCTCTGCTGTGGAGGAGTCTTCCTTTCTCCGACTCTCCTTCTGTCTCCTGGTACCAGGGAATGCTGAAGGCTGCACTTATTAACAAAGATCAAGGCGAAGAAGGGATTGAGTATCTCAGCCTTTTCCACACCCTCTGTCACCACACACCGCTGACCCCTTTCATCAGCAGGCCCACATTTTCCATGGTTTTCCAATATCCTTACAAGCTTTTCTTGCCAGATTAATCTTCAGGTGGGCTTTGGCCTTCCTACTTCTGTCTGCATACTTCAGTGGTCACCTAGACCTGTGTCACCTGACGCATACTTTCTTTTTCTGTTTGAATCTATTCAGAAGTTCCTGGTTCATCCACGCAGGGCTCCTACCACCTTTGCTTGATTTTCTGATGGTCAGGATGAATTCTTCTTGAGCACAGAGAAGATGATCCTCAAAAAAATAAACAAACTCTCCTGAAACCTTACTCTCTCCAGGAACATTGTCCACAGGATTTGTCCCAGCAAATCCCCAAGTAGGCCAAAGTCTGATCTCCAGAAGATCAGGGTCAGAATTCTGATTTCTGCTTCCCTCCCTCCTCTCATGTTACTGAACTCCAATGCATTGTCTTCACTGCAGTCAAAGCTGTCCCCAGACTTCATACTCCTAACCAGTTCTTCCTTGTTTTGAACCATGTCCAGCAGAGTTCCTCCCCTCATCAAATCTCCAACCAGATGTGCTTAAAAGTTGTCATCACTGCATTCCAGAAACCTCCTGTACTGTTTGTGCCCCGATGCGTTGTTCTCCCAGAAGATATTGAGATTGTTAAAGCCCTCCATAAGCAAATGGGTGGCAGAAGTAAGGTTTCTTCCAGTCATTCACAGAAGGCCTCATCAGGCAGTCTGTAGCAGACACCTGCCATGACTTTACCCCATGAGTCTGCCATATAATGTTGACCCAGAAGCTCTTGAGCTGCTCTTTGTCCACCCTCAGACAAAGCTCCATGCATACTCACTGCTCTCTCATATAAAAGGAACTCCTTGTCTTTGTCATTCCTGCTTAACCTCATCATCCCCACCGTGTATCCATGACCACAGTGAACACTCCAGTAACTGCACACAGTTCCTCCTTCCATACCTCATGCTTTGGCACACAGGCGTTTCAGAGAGGGATTCAAGAGAGCTGATTTCCCAGCTGCCTGCCAGCTGTTTAGTTTATTACATGCTTTCTATTGTAGTTTATTTTTCCATTTGAATGACTTGGGCTTTACTAGAAAGTAGTCGTTTGTTTATATGTAACACAGTGATGGTTAAAGCATTCTCAAGACCAGTACAACTTCACTGAAAGTATCACTTCTGCTTTCTGCAAGAACAATAATGATTTTCTGTTTTTCAAGAACAATTACCTCCACTTTCCAAATAATTACAATATCTTGTTCAGCAATGCTATTGGACCTGCTGAAACGTTATGCTCTGCTATGCCATGTTTTGTAATACTTCACAAACCATCTGCACCACTGTTACACGTCCACACTACAGAATTGCATTACGCCGTAACTATGCTGGGATGCTTTTACTCACACAACAAGAATTCCTAGAGCCCCTTTTAATTAAAGGTCACATTTTCACTGGATAGAGTCAGCATAATATAGCACTACAAGTATAACAGGAAAAAATAGGGTACCATAAATTGGAATAAAACTTAATGGAACAATTAAATGCATGCACAGTTAAGTAAACTCAAAAGTTATTTGCTTTTGTGTTGCTTTTTTCTTCTTTTATTCCTTAAAATAATAGTATCAGTAAATGCTCCTTCAGAGCACTAAAGTTTGCTACTTCTCATGTCACTACAAAACCACTGGGATTTAAGGCCACAAAACCTGGGTAAAGAGGAGAGATCCCTCTATTAAAGAAAGCAAATCCAGAAGCAGCTATGGCATCAACTGCTCTTAGAAGCAGAAAGAAGCAATGTAACTCTGTTACAAGCATCACTGTGAGGTCAGAACGGTATAAGAAATCAGCCTTCAAATGTAGATCTGAACTGTTCAGCCACAGCAGCACCTCACATGAGCAGCACATTACAGTCATGAAGTAACAGATGGCTGCACATTGCTTTTAGCGCTTACCCTTTTTTTTAAAAAAAAAAAAAAAAAAAAAACTCCCAGGCTTCAAACAAGTTCTTGTTACAAACGCAAGCTGAACACAGTGTAAAAATAGTATGCGGCAGTGATTCATCTGCGTTATTCCACAGAGCTCAGCTCAGTTACACAAGCCCCTGGTCATAACTGCAGTGAATGAATGCTTTGCTGCAGAGTAATCTGCCCTTGAAGTGGCCCTTCAGAGAGCAGAAATGAGCAGCAGTGATTAGCTGCTAAGTTTCTAAGTGGAGTATAAGGCTGCTTTCAAATTGATTTGTGAAGACTTGCTAACTTGGCAGCAGTGCAACCCACTGAAGCTGCAATTAGCAGCAGGTGCAGGAGGAAGTGATACGGCTTAAGTGTATCTGTTCACAGGGACAAAGTTTGGGGCTGGCAAGGCCAAGACAGGCACACACGTGCACGCAGAGAACAACTTGTTTCAGTGTATAAATACAAGCTCTATCATCAGAAAACGGGACACTCTGAATAAAACAAATTTGGGTGCATCATAGGTATGCCAACAACTTTTCTAATTCCCAACTAAAGGTGGAAGAATAAGAGTTTCTCCAAGTTTCATACTACTATGCAAGAAGTCACACAGTACCCCAGTAGTTCCACAATTACCTTACAGGCAGCAACAGCACCCCCTGCTGCAGACACACAATCTGTCCTGGTTTACTTTGTGGAACCCTGTCACCGTTCACAGTAAATTGGAAGAGCAGAGTCTACAATATTTTCCCTCCAAAAGCCTAACCAGCAGCAGTCCTTCCCTCCCCGTACCTTTTCTCTTACCTCACCCCACACTACCACCTGTACCACCCTGCCTGCTCTGCTCCTCACTTCTTCCTGGAAGGATTTAATAACTTTCAAACTCAGAAAAAAATATACCAACAAAATAAAGCTAGAGAGCATTCTATCACATTAAGTGAGTTAAAATCAGTTATCTGAAGAGCCTGACAATTCTAACAGTATTTGAATTCTTACTGTTTAGAAACACTGCAGGCAGGTTATTTCAGAGCTTCTGTGAACCCTCAACTCAATCAAGTCTAACTTATCCACAAATTACATTTTATAAGTATATTCTTTTGCTAAAACTGTCCTTTAAGTGGTTCTCTTACTGCTTATCTCCTTTTAATGGTTTTAGAGAGCAAGCAGGTCTTACCATTATTCTTCACTTTACTGGGCTGAAAATAAAAATAAAGCTTTTTCATAGTAATCTCTGGTATAATTGACTTTCCTTTTGTCTCAATCCTCCTAATTGCGATCTCCTACATCTACTGTCACTTAGGTTCATTGCTCCTCATCAGGATGATCAAGTGTTGTAATATTCTAGATAAGATCTAATGTCATAATGCTTCTACTTCCCTGTTCCTGCTAAGGAACACCAAGGACCTCAGATGCACTGCAGTCATGCGTCCTGAAAATACAGTTCAGTCATTCCCCCAAGTTCTATATAAATATAAGAAAAAAAATAGACAAGCTTTGAACAAATACCAGAAAGTGCAGCTTAAAAACCTTCTGCAGTGGCTTACTAAATTTCTAAAGCCTATTTCTGAAAGCTAAACCTACTGTTACCTTATCCATACTATTTTTCCTGATGATAATGGAATGGACGTTTTTTTTACCAAGATTCTTTTAGCAGAGCTGCATCTGCTTACAAAGGTCTTTTCCCCTCTTTCCCTTTCTGGAACACAAGTATTTGCAACCTCTATTTTAATTAAGAATTAATTAGCCCTGAATTTCCGTTTTCATTCCTGGAAGGGTCTTTGAACAATGAGCTATTACAGACTTGAAGCATTGCTGACATTTTTATTTCATCAACCTGTATTTCCCAAGTACTCACCTCCTGAAGCTTCTTCCAACATGAATTACCCTATGAACTTGCTTTTATTTTCCTCATTTATTTACTGTTAAAATTCCATTCTTCTTATATTTTAACTCACCATCCCCAATACTGATCACCCATCCCAGAATGAGTATTATCGAGTCATAGGACTCCTAGCCTCAGAAAAGTTACAACTAATTCCACGGCACCAGTACGAGGAACGCCAGCTTTACCTCACTAATGATGTTACTTCAAGAAACAGAAAAGTTTCTAAGCACCACATTTTGAACACATCTTTTCCTCCAACTTGCACGTTAGCCACCTTTCCCCCACACAAACTCCCTACCTCCATCCTCTCCTCCTGCCATCATCAAAAGATGGATACTCTGTGTAGATGAATGAGGAAGCTTTCCCGTACTAATTCGGTCCAAATCTGCAACACTTAACAGCATTATCTCCTCTTTCCCTGCAGCGATGACTAATATCATATTACTGTATGTGCATGTTTCCTAAAACAGCAAAATTTTATTTTTCAATGCCCATTTAAGAATATGTTGAGTAAACAGCACAGCAGTTATTGAATCTAACTGTAAGGCCATAACAGCTGAAGTTTCGAGACCGAATGAGTCTTCAGAACACATTAACTCCTGTGTAACTCACTATGGAAAGCCATCCTCCAAACACGCACTCAAAGGGAAAATCTGCCAGGGTAAAGGATGAAACATGCAAAGAAACTTCAATATGATAACCAGACAAATGCAAAGACAGTCTAATCCCAGCATACTCATCTATCTGCTGAACAAAACTTTCACTTTAAATCCTAACATGATGATCCGATATCTGCATTTCAGAATAATTCCCCCCACTGGACAGCATTTCAACAGACCTCCCACCTTTCAAACCAGAACAAAAAATGACCAAATAGAATGCTTGTACACAAACCTTTGATTTGAACTTCATAATCTTATACTTCGGTGAAATGCAATCATTAAACTCCTTGAAAACACTCATTATGGTTACCGGAGTCTCTGTCTCTTTCCCACTGGATAGATTAATTTCCTTAAAAACAGAAGTTTTACAAATCAGACAGGACCAATACATTGAATTTTGCTTTGATATTTTGAACAATTTACCTTCTAAGTGAACACTACAACACAATCAGATAATAAAACCTGAATTTAAAAAATACTATTTGAAACAGAGCGTTAAGAAAGCTCCACGCTTTCTCATAATACTTCAAGACATTTTTACTCTGTGAGCAGCAAATCTAAACATAACAATTTGTCTGCACTTGTTAGCTGGAGTCAGGGGAAAACAGCAA
Source organism: Aquila spilogaster (assembly GCA_024606505.1). Lineage (NCBI taxonomy): Eukaryota > Metazoa > Chordata > Aves > Accipitriformes > Accipitridae > Aquila > Aquila spilogaster. The sequence goes on from JANHGO010008140.1 coordinate 20,124, forward strand.
CACTACTACTGCATCTCATGTGCATGTTGCACATTGCTTTACCAACATCTGCATCAGACAATACTGGCTTCAACAGTTCCCATAAACATGTTACTAGAACTCACAACCTGCCACAATCAGAATGAAAGGCACTTACGTTTGACATGCTTAAAAGATATACTTACTGTTTCACGTGGCAGTAGATAAACAGTTCTCTCAATGTTTTTCACCGTCACACAACAGCTAACGTAGGTGTCTGCTGATTCAATCCAAACTTTGCCAAACAAAAATACCACGCCTAATAAAGAACAGCAGAGCAAAGAATTAAATATGCAACTCTTAATCTTGCTTAAAACAGCTAATCATGTATTATTTCTACGTGCACAGAAATGCAACCACTTCCTCACTTAGGTCCTTGAACAACAAATCTTTTCTATGTAATCTGGATAATCTAAATCATTTTAAACACCAGCTGTGAAAATGGATTATCTGCATAGTTTTTCACACCACTACTTCCATCACAATAGTAACAACACTTTGATATGTGAAATTCAAAATGGCATCACCCAACCAGTCTCAGAATTCTGATCTGATACTCCATTTTGCCTGCATTAGTTTCGTAAGTTGTGAAGAAAGAGGGAGGGAGAAGTCACTGAGAGCTGAAGATAATCAGAATGCCTGTGCTGTCAATCACTTCTGAAATATCTGCTATCTGTAATTTCTCATTCTTGAGCTAGACCTGTACCATTAATCCAATTTTCCTTCAGTACTGTGAGATTAAGACTCTACTAATAATAAAATCTGGAGAAACACATTCAGAAGACAACAACTAGAAGTGAATTGATTGCAAAAAGATTCCAGTTGGCTTTTTTTCCTTTTTAAGTAGATGAGGACATTGAAAGATGTATTATATTGCAAGAAATATGCAGTTATAACGACAGTAGACATTTCAAAAAGCTTATATACAGCTGAACTAGTGTAACTGACCCTTCACAGTGAACTACACCACTACTAGATATGCACACCTCTGAGCCATTAAGAATCTGGCATTAGCAAAAAATGCTGCAAAGAGCTATCCATGATGCTAACCTTTGAAATAACACAGAACAAGCGTAGCTGAATTTCAAGTACAGGTCTGAATTACATGTAAAACAAACTTCCAAGTGCACTTGGAAAACCTGATTTCACATGACACACTTTGAAGTCCATAAATAATTTGGAATTTGATTACACATGACACAGTTTCACTACTATTAATGAAATCAGAAATATGAGAGCTGTGACCACCTCAGGAACAATGTTTCAAATAAGAAAGATTTTAAATTTTGGAACCTACTTTGGTCTGACAATGCACAAAATAAGTCCTTTGTTAAGCACTGTATATTATCTGTGCCATGCAATCTATCAGATGTAAAGATACCTTTCTTACTCCATTAGAGAGTAGATAAATCATTGTAGATGCACTAAGCTGGATGACAGAGTTAGAGTGACAGGTGAAGAAAAATCATTTCTTGAGTGCTTGGAGTAGATGTGAACAAGCCTACTTTTGTCAAGGACAGAGAAGAGAACGTTGCAGTTTTGAAGACGAGAGTGAGGATGCATGCTTCAGCTGCACAAAGTGTCTTAGAGATTTTAATACAGATACAATCTTCAAGATTTGGACAGCTTGAATAAAAGGATCTAGAAAGGGCTGAAATTACAGATTTAAATGACAGGGAAGATAGAGTTCTTGTCCTCGGCAATCATTTCTCTTTTGAGACAGTCAGACAGACTTGGCTGGGTTTGTATCATAGCAGGAGTTGGCTGTTTGAAAAGCTCGCGATATTAAGAGCGCTGGAAGTTCACCTGCTAGAGGCATGCATGTAAGCAGATGAGAAGTAGAAATAAGGGTACACAGGCCTGCTAAGAACAGGATAAAGAGCCACCTGTATTGCAGAGAAACAATAATCAACTCTAGCATGGACAAAAACGTGGTCTCAGCCCCTAAATTTCACAGAAACAAAGTAATTTACATAGAAGGAACCTTTGGAAGTCAGCTGGCCCCAAACACACACCATCTCTGAAAGAAGGGCCAACTTCAAAGGAGTTCTCAAGAGTTATTTCATATGTAAAACAGAGAAACAAGAGAAGACATACAGGGCTGTATCCTCTGTTAGCTTGCTTGTGGAAAGAAGAAACAAAGGGAAAAAAAAGTAAAATATAAAACACAAAATCTGTGAAAAGGAAGATTAGTTGTTAATGAATCAAAATGTAAGCAAGGTCAAGAGGCAGGGAAACTGTCTTGCTCAAGGTTAAGAAAGGTGGTTTTTTTTTTATTACTATTACTTTAAACTGTTAATAGGATTACAATTCTCAAGTTCTCTCCCTGAGATAGTGAAGACAGTTATGAAAAGTAAGCCTCCAAAAAATGATTAAGTTTGAAAGAGTCTTATGATTACACTGTAGTATTTACCCTTCAGGCTATGCATTTGAGATCACAGCAAATGAGGCACAAACAAAGATCATGAGCATGTTAAACAAAAAGCAGTACCAAAATTTTCCCTTTTATACTACTAATTGAAAACAGGTGCAGTCTTTATTATTCAATCATGAAGAAGTCATAATGAGAAAAGAACACTCCTTGCAAGCGAGGAACAGAAATCCTTTCATAATTATGTTCCATTCAGCAACCACTGACTTAGAAGACAAAAAAAAAAGGAAAAGAACAATAGCGGGGCCTTTAAAAGGAGTAATTTTACATTAGAGCCATTGATTTCATCAAGATATCTATGATTATTACCACTCCCATCACTAAGCTGTTCAATGCAGTACAGTCTCATATTTAAGTCTGGCATCCTCACTTACAGCAAACGGTTCAACAGAGAAACACATCTGACTCGATGGTTGCAGCATCGACCCCAAAAAACCTTCAAGATATGGCAGAACCCTCTGGTACACCTGCTCTAAGCACAAATCAGAGACCTAGAGTCTTAATCTTTAAAGAAGAGGACAGACAGAAAGTGCTGAGAACAGATGCGAACACAACTTCTTTTGTCAAGGCTGGTGGTCAGAAAGCTGAAGGTGTGAAAGCCAGAATTCACACTTCAAATGCACAAAGTATCTTAGGGATTCTAATATGGAGACAATATTCAAGAATCACACAGTTTGAAAAAGAAGATCTAGATAGAGTTTCTATCTTTCAGGCCATTTTCCTCCCTTTATAAACAAACCTTCCCCTTGTATAAAAATCACGCAATGACTATTACAGGACTTCTAATAACATATCCAGAGAAGCTGAATGCTCAACTGTTGCACCATTAAGTAAGAAATTAACAGTATCAGCTTATTCCTAGAGCATGTATAAATGTTAAGAATGTCAATGGGTCACCAACACAGAGAAGAGCTAGCAGTTGTCTTTGCACCACCTTAGCAGTACGCTACAATATTCTTTCTCTGTCAAGTCATACTGCTCTGCACTAAAGATGAGGAACAAAAGAGATTGCTGCACAAGTTACAGAACACAGACATAAAGGGTATCGAGACATAACTTAAGCAAGTACAAAATTCCAGTTGCGCAAAAAGAATGAGAATGGCATTTTCTGCCTTTAAGTTACCTGGTTGACTGTACTGATCTTCATAAGCATCCAGCCAATAAAATCTTAGGACTTGATCATCATTTTCCCCATTCATAAGTGGAAGGAGATTGGGGTCCAGCTGAACATCTGTTGCCACCAGATCAGCTTCATCCTCATCAACTTTGTCCCAACATGAGGTATCTGGGAGAGAATAACTTCTGCAGGTTTTGCAGAAGAAGAAACACAACAAGAAATAAAACTGTCTTTTCCATTGTTTCTCCTTTTCTCACTCCTACATTCTCACACCTTCTGTTACTCCTTTCACTACCAAGAAACATGCCAAGAAGTTACATCTCTTCGAACTTCCTATGAAGAGAAGGATGGAGTAACAAAGAGAGAAATCCACATGCAAGTATGGTTCTCATTACACAACACGCAAGCTTTAGAAGACATAAACCTGGAATTTCAGCCATGATGAGTAAAGCCTTCACATAAGTAAATCCATACAACTGTAAAAGTTGCTCAGTGGGAACAAAACATTATTTCAGCAAAACTACCTTTTGAGTCATTCAATGTTTAAGCCTTCAAGTATTTTATAATTTAGAGTCATAGAAATATGAGTCAAGATTTTTCCCAAACAATCAAGACATAACAGTGAAAACACTTTTCTTCTATTTCCAAGACATAGCTGATAACCACATTCAACTACTTCTAGCTACAATACTTTCAACAACAACTAATCTTATAAAGTTTCTTCTAGGTTGCTTAGTGTAAGAATCTTTAACAATTCCTTACTTCTGCTTATTGGGATCGAAGTGTGTTCACACCCAAATTAAGTCACCCCAGCACACTGAAATACATTGTTACGTTGTTACGTGCTGAATCCCAAAAGAATTCATTATTTCTTAATGAAGCAGCTATCAGCATGGTCAATACGATCATTTTTAAGGTCGTGATATAAAAAAAAACCATACTGGATTGTCACTGTTCTGTCTATATCACAGACTAAGGCAAAGGCAAATACAAAGAGAAATCTAAGGCTTGTGCATACTGAAAAGGCTACTTGATAGCAGGAGTTAAAAAAAATAAATAAAAAGAGAGATTCTTACAAGACAGATGTCTCTTTCTTCTCAGATTCCAGCTGCTCTCTCTCTTTCTTTTCAACTTCCTTGTCTCTTTTCAAGCTTTCAGCTGTCTCAGGTACACTTCCCATCACCTCTGCTTCCATAGGTTCATCAAAGTCCTCATCATCAAAATCCATCATTCCCTGATCATCATCTGCAAGTATTATACACAGAACTAAAGGCTTGAATCATTAAAATGACACAGTGCATACTATACCTGTGCAGGCAGACTGCAAATCATATACTTGAATGTTAACACACTAATATTAATATACAAACAAAACATCACATTTAAGCTGTCTAAACATCTAACTAGAGCAAACTAGAAAGAGTTTTAACACTAAAATGACATATTTAAAGAGTTTCCAGAGTTGGGTTTTGATTTCTTTTCAATACCTTCAACAGCTTTTTCTTCTATTGTCTTCACTATTCTCCCATTTTCTGCAGCTTTTTGCACATACTTGGTATCCCCATTCTCTTCAGAGGCTGTGACAGATTTTGCTGTGTAATTTGGATGTTTAGGATGAAATGAAGCTGGAGGAAGAGCTTCTTTCCTGAGTTGAACAGAAGCTTTCTTTGATATAGGGGTGATTACCTGAAAGACATTTTAGACATGAGTTTAAAAATTCTCTTTTAAAAGCATGAAAAAAAAATAATCGAGTGCTTGCTATTTGCAGAACTAGTAACCAGGGCTACAGAGAAAGCTCCACATATTCTGCAGCATGACAGCTAAAACTCCTCATGATTAAACTTTTAATTCTCTAGCATCATTTCTGTTGTAATGTGTTCCTTCTACAGTTTTAAAACACAGTTTCCAACAGGCCGTAGTTGACATTCAGTTATTTTCACTATTTTCCCACTATTTTCCCAAAATTAACATGTCTGTCTGCATCAACTGAGCACATGACTATATATGTCAGGCAGGGACAAGGCCTGGAACAACGAGGAAAGGCCAACATGTCTGTCTCCACCTGTTTGGATCAGTAACGAGTTCAAGCTTTCTAAAGGACTCCATGGGACCAGACAGCAGTGCTCCATGATGGAAACAGTGAGGAAGACAAATGTACTGCATTTCAACACTATATGCAAGCCTGAACTCCCAAGGTGACTACAGTAGCAGCTACAGAGCTTCTCCTAATAGATGTTTATTAAATGATCTTCACTATGACCAACAACATGTTTCTGTATCTACTGGCCCTTAAACAGCAACAAGAGCCCAAACCTGTTGCTTACAGATGTAGAATTTGCACAGAAGTATTTCTAGGGTTTTAATCTCAGTTCAACTGCTTTAGTTGTGGTCACCAGAATTCAGTCCATCCTCAAACAGAAGCAAACATTACCTAATAGACCCCTACCAACAACTTCTGCTAACTCAGCCATAGATGAATTTATTCATACTTCTGCTCTTGCCTTCTGCAGTAGGAAGTCACTGCTACCTTGTTCTTTCATTATCATTTATTTTCTAAGGCTGTACTCTTCATTCTCTTCACCTATTTTTCTGTCTAAATCTCCAACTCCTCCTAGGAGGAAGCTATCACCGTAACTGCCTCTCATTTCCTACAAAAGTGACTTCTCTTTTGCACTACATAGACACAGATCTCCTCTCTTACTGCATCTCCCACTTTCTAGATCACTCCTAGACTCCAACACAACTGTTGAAATAAGTGCCAGTGGTGACTATTTTTAAGAGTTTATTTCAGTATGATATTAAGCTTTCACAGTTGTACTTTAATGGAAAACCAGATTTATCTACTCTACTCTGTTTGCTCTCTAGTCCTAGCAAGTGTCTCATTGTATCTCCAGCTACAAAGTCCTCCCCACTTACCAGAACCCTTATCAAAACAGTAGCCTTCCATCCACAGAGGAAGCCTATTCTCTCATTCTCAGTCTTCCACTAAGCTCAACTTCTACCCACAGTTTCAGTTTCCCATTTGTTTTCCAGTTGTGCAGAAGAGGAGTCTCTTATACTTTTCTTCAACACTGACACTTTCTACTGCTTACTTCATTTCCCATCATCTTCTTTTGCCTCAAGGCTTTTTCTACTCTTAGGGAAAAGAGACAGAAGCAGAAGCTCACCCTCATGTGATGCACCTTACAAAAGCAATTTCATCTGTCAACTGTAACAGCTACATACACTATGGCACTAAAGATAAAAGAAGAGTAATACTCTATATATATTTAACATGGAAGGAAAAGAAGACAAGCATGGTATTACACAATAATATTACTAAGGAATCTAATAAGAAAAGTAATTTCTAGAAGCAGAAACAAAAGACAACAGTATTCAAATTAACCAAAACATAGATTAATAGTTAGTGATGAGAACTTTTTAAAAAACTTTTATTTCACCTTAGGAGCTTGGGGCTGTACAGAGAAAGGATTGAGCGGCATTCCAGCAGATCTTTTCCTTTTCAGCACTAAAATTGGTGGTGGGCTTAGCTGAACAGTCTGAATATTGAAAGAAAAGAGACAGAGACACAGTGGAGAGGGGCTGTACAGTGTTTTCCTTTGCCTTGGCTCACAACATTTTCCATCAATGAGAAAGAAGGCCACCAATATTTCTCACCAAGCAAAGAAACTTTCAGATAGACAACTCAGCTAAGCAAAAAGAAAAATTTATCTGAGCAATCAGCTCGTGAAGAAAGACACAATTTTTTTGGTAAATTTTGAGAGAAATATCACCATAAGTAATTAAAACAGTTTTCAAACAGTGGGCATTTCAATAGCCAACCATGCCTTCAACATGCAAGTATCAGAGTAACTGGTGGGATGTTCCTCATTTCTGCTAGAACAGTAGTACCGAGCACACATGCTCTGAAGGCAGAAATGGCTTTTAAACACTCATACTACAGCAAAAAACATTTTAACGTAAGTACAATTATTTTTTACTCATCTGTATCAACAGATAATAACAAAATAAAATGTTAGGAAGTCATCAATAAAGACAAAACAATAACTAGCTATTACTTAAATAGAACCTGTAGTGTAATTATCAGCATTATTTCCCCTACTTAATGCACTGCAAAATTTGACAGCATTAAAATGCATTTGATTAATGACTTGAGGGTTTTGCTATCCTAAGATACTCTAACTCTCAACCAGATGCCATAAGGAGGAGTAAAATTGTCAAAAAGACCACAAAACCAGGAGAACAACTTTATATTGGAATCATAGAATGGCTTGGGTTGGAAGGGACCCCAAGGATCATCAAGTTCCAGTCCTCCTTATTCTGTAAAAATATAATATACTTACAATGATAGAATACATTTTAATTCAGTATCTCACAACAGTAGTTTCAAATGTTTACATGTGAGCAATTCTTTCAGCTATAAGAGATCCCGCTAAGCAGCATCAACTCACTGAAAACTCAGTGATGATCAGGAATGGTTTCATTAGAAACAGTCCAACCTCGGCTGCTGTAGCAGCCATCCTGCACTCTTAGTTCTGACAAAGTAATCATCAGGTTCCTTGTAGCAAACCATGCAAAGGAGGTGGCTGTTGTACTGCATCTGGTAACAGGTGGCTGACAGTTCAGACTGTCATGTTCCAGCATAGTCCTTCCTCATCTCCTCTGATGCACCCTAACATGCCACATGGAAACACCCCACAGTGTACTTGATGGAGCATGGTGATACGCACATATGGTACACACTGTCCAGATGCACCTAAGTTCTGTTTCACTCCAAACTGATTGAAACCTAAAAAGCTGCATTAGCACAGGTTCTAGGTCACACTATACACTGTCCCTAACCAGGAGATACTAGCTTTGGCTTAACCAATCAATATAGTCATGCAACTTCTGTGTGCTAGAATCAACGGGCAGGTAGATTGCAAACATACATGGAATACATCAAGCAGATGTATTATTGAAGATATTAATCTTAGATGGTCTGGTTTTAGAAAGAATTTTATTTTCTTTGTACATTCCACAGCAAGAAAAATAAACAGATGACAGTATCTCAAAGAGATTTTACCCATATACTTACTTCAGCATTTAGATCTTGAAGAATATCCCCTAGTAAATCATCCTTTGACAGGTCCACAGTTTTCTGCAAGATAACAGTTTAACCAAACAATTCTTAGCTATTCGTACAAACCCAACCAGAAGACTAGCAGCAAATGGCTAAAGGATTTCTACAAAACACATGCACAATTTCAGAAAGGCACTATACACAAGAACTCCTGTTAGGAGCTCGACACAAGAAACAGAAATAAAACCTCTCCTTACCCCACCCCCACTAAAACAATGTAAAGTTTAAAAAATCTTTAAACTTCATGCAGTAACTCACATCTGTGTTTTTCTTCCCCGCACTGGCTATAAACATAGATTTAATCGTGTTTGGCTTCGATACCACAGATTTTTTCACATTCTTTTTATCAACTGTAGAAGTTTTGCCACTTTTTCCTACAGAAAAAGATAAAATTGTTTATTTCTACATCAAAAAGTTAAACGTTTAGGGATCCAGTTAGTAGCAAGAATAGACAGATGAGGTAATCACTTCTTCCACCTTTCACACTGCTGCCTGAAATGATGCCTAATAATCTTTTGTTTGCTGCAACTTTTCTAATGGTTGTCATGCACAAAAAAGTAAGCAAAATCCTATCAACATCATATCTCTGCTAGTCACATCAGGGATGACCTCTGCATCTATACAAGTTCATACTCCAGAAAAAGGACCAAGATACTTTACACAGAATCTGTATAGAAGAAACAAGTACCCAGGAGTTTGGCACTAGGCCTGGATTCTCAACATCAGGCTCCACTGCGATTATAAAAGATAGCAAAACCATTTGATCCCAGCTCTATAAATGCATGTAAGAATTATAGTGGTAAGAGAAACCACGCATCCCTTACACATTGGCTTTGGAAGCCAGGAACATTCCCCAGATGTGTTTGTTGTAGATTTGAATATACATCCCATAGAAGACTAAGCAAAATTGTCCTTCTAGCACTAAAGTAGTTAGAAGTGATCTGATCTCAGTTTGTGGACCACTATCTTCTGCGTCACAGAGACTAAACAAAATTCAAGGTCACAGCCATGGAACTACACTGCTTCAAGCAGCAAGCCTTTGGCCATATTCGCCATATTCTGACACCAAGAGGATGCCCATTTGAGAAGCTGCTGAAAACTTTCTTTCTACAGTGGTTTAGTTCATCCTACCTTTCTTACTGGAACCAAGAGCATCATCGTCTAGATCTTCATCAAAGATTTCCCGTCCATCTTCTACATAACCTATCCCATCTGTACAAAACCAAAATGTTAAATGCTTTCAAATTCTCTTTTGTGATATTTCTAAATATCTTCAGAATCCAAAGTGTTACATAATTTTTTTTTCTCCTTTAATACAGAGCAAGCGATATAAAAAGCAAACATTAAAATCTATAGCACTCTCAGCTGCATCTTCTATTGGGCTAAATATATTATTATTACTTAATTAGAAATTCAGTATTTCTTTTTAAAGTTACTTCATTGACAACTGGAAATAAAGTTTCAGGAACAATCATTAATGGAAAAATACTTTCATTACTATCTTAATACAGTACTATGAGAACAGTGGAAGACTCATTTCCATACTATAGCTCATCCTTTTTTTTAATCTACTAAAACGGTTCTAGGAATGCACTGAACTATAACTTACCTCATAACATGAGTATTATGATACTTAGCTGGTTATAACACTATAATTGAAATAACTCTCCAAATGAACTTTAACTTACCATCATCAACAATCCAGTCATCATCCTGACGTTCTCTGACTATCCTGGAGTATTGTTCTTCATCTATTTCATCATAAACACCAGTGAACTCCTCAACCTACAGTTAACATACACTGATGATTAGCTGTTTCATTACTTATTCACATAGGTCATGAATGAAAACAAAATTTCCTAGGAACTGCATGGCCTCCTAGACAGATGTATTATTTTCATCTAGTAAGCAAAGCTATTCCTTCAATTTAAGTTTCTTCTTTTTTTTTGGGCAATGACAGAAGAATTGTTATCAATTTTTTAAATTATCATGTTATACTGAGTCTACTGAAAAAACAGCAGAGATTTCATTTGAACTTGGTATACTTCATTGCTCATTTCACACCACAAAGAAATAAAATAATAAATAAATCCTAACAATTACGAGCTCTGATGTTCTGTGCTACTCTTAGGCACCAAGATAAGCTCAGTGAAAAGGAAGGTGATTTGATTTGCTAAAGAATAATGTTGAAGATGCTCTTCTGTGCCTAAGAGTGAATTTGTGTCTTAATGATCTACGCAATTCAGATTTCTTCAGACTTATCCACCTCAATGTGGAAGCCACATTCTTATAACACTACAATTAATTGGACGGCCTCGATGTCACGCTGCCAAATTTTAGTTGTATCAGTTGAATACTTAAATCTTGACTTCTTTGTGGAAACAGAGTATCAATATTCATAGACTCACAGAATTAATTATATTTGGAAGGGACCTTTGAAGGTCGTCTAGTCCAACTCCTCTGCAATGAACAAGGACCCCTACAATACATTACAATATATACAATCCGTATTAATGGATTTCAGTCATGTAAAGCTTTGAAATTTGAAGACTAAGATCATTTGAAGTTAAGAAAAAAAAAAGTTATTCCTATCATAACATAAACTAAAGCAATTACATATTAAAGGCTGTTGCTTCTTTGCTCACTATGGGATAGCTGCCAAGCAAATATGTTGCATATTTGACTTGCAATTATTAAAGTTTAGTTTTGAAAACACAAAAACAAATAAGAAAGTTACACTCCAAAATATACACACCATTAATAAAGTAAGCTGAGCTGAAAGGCAGATTTTGTTTCTCATAATTTTGGGATACATATAAAGGGTAGTTAAGCATTTCAGCTCACATTAACTTTTTATTAAAGAGAGGGGAAAATTTCACCTCATATTTTAATTTTTCTCCAGCTTTGGCTTTTTTCAGACGTTCCAGGGCTTCTTGCTGACCTCTTTTTGACTTCCTCTCACGTCTAGAACGTGATGTTGCAAAACTCCCAGACTCAGGCATAGCTGAAATTAATTAAAAGCAAGAGAAGAAGTTTTAGTAATGAGCTGCTGTTATCTTTGGTATTTAGTGTTCAGTGATGTATTAAGAGATGGTTGCAGGTACTCAAGTAGTTACTGAGCAAAAACATAGAATCGCTAAGGCTAGGGAAGATCTCTAAAACCATCAAATCCAACCGTCAGCTCACCACACCATGCCCACTAACCACGTCCCTCAGTGCCACATCCACACAGTTCTTGAATGCCACCAGGGACAGTGACTCCTTCACCTCCCAGGGTAGCCCAATTCCAATGCATGACCATGCCTGCTGAGAAGAAATGGTTCCTAATATCCAACTTGAACCTCCCCTGGCACAACCTGAGGCCATTCCCTCTTGTCCTATCACTGTCACCTAGGAGAAGAGGCCGACCCCCACCTCACCACAACCTCCTTTCAGGCAGTTGCAGAGAGCGATGAGGTCTCCCCTGAGCCTCCTCTTCTGCAGAATGTACAATCCCAGCTCCCTCAGCCGCTCCCTGTAGGACATGTGCTCCAGATGCCCTCACAGCTTCTTCAAACTTCTCCGGACACGTCCCAGGCCCTCGTTGTCTCAATGTCTCCAACAAAATAGAGACCCCGACTGTCCTGCACTTGGCTAAAGGCACAGGGTCACAGACAGCTGCTGAGAAGCAGTTCCGGCATTAGGGAACACACGGCCCCAGACACACACAGAGCAAGCCGCTTCCACGCCAGCCGACGTTCATCAGGTTTGGGACGGATAACTCAGAAGCTGCCCCTCCGATTTCCAAAGCACCCTTCAAATCTCATCAGCCTTCACCTGACAAGGACTCCCTTATTTCCCTGGGCACTTCCAGATCCTTATATTTTGCATGTCTCCATGACAACTCGGGGATAGACAGGCTGCGAAGAGGCCCATACCGCTGCAAAGCAGCAGCGCTCGTTACGTGGATCCACAGCGTTCAGGAGCGCAGCTGCATTGAGGCAGAACCGTGCTCTGCCGGCATCTGACGGCTGCGTCCCCGTTCTTTCGCACCCTCACCCACCGCAGCGACCACCGCGAGGCGACCCTCTCCTCCTGACCTCCGGAGCATCCCGCCCCAAAGTCCCTTCCCCCCGCCGAGCTCCCCTCTCCCCGCCCACCACTGCAAGTGGGAGCTCCCGCCCGCACAGCACAGCCGCCGCCCGCACGGCCCTCACCGTTCTCAGCCATGGCGCCCGCGCGCGCACCGCTCGCGCCAAAGGCGAAAGTGGCGCGAGACGGGAGTCCCGCGAGCCGCCGCCAGGGCGGCGGCCAATCAGGAGCGGCGGCGGCTCCGCTCGCCCCCTTCCCACACACGCACACACGCACCTCCCACCCCACCGCCCCTGGACGGGGGCGGGCCTTGCGCTGCTGCCCGGGGCTGGGGCTGCGCGCGGACCGGAAGGGCGGGATGGGGCTTAGCGATTTCCGGTACGGGGTTGTGTGTGCGCGGAGGCTGTGTTAATGGCGGAGCTCCGGGCGGGGCGGTGCGCGCCGGCTGTGTGAGAGAAGGACGCCGGCTGGCGGGGCAGCGGCCCCCGTCACGTCCGCGGCTGGCGCGGGCTGTCCTATTGCTCCAAACCCGTGTTATTTTTTAAGAGGCCAAGTGCACGAAGGGCTCAGAGGAAAGAATCCTTAGTTGGCACTTGATGGGAGGGTAGAATGCGTTCTGCTCATCTTCATCCCACAGAGACAGCTTCAGTGGCGTGCGTGAGGAATGCTCCGCAGCCTTAGCTGAGGGGCGCGAGCTGTGTCTGGAGAAGGGTAGGTTTCAAAAACAGCTGCAAGTGTTTTTAAAAATCACGGCTGAGGTAACTGAAGCTTTGAGTCCTTTCCTCTAAAATGGCATAGGTCTGTCTGCGGCCTTATTAACAAACCCTGGGAAACTAGTGGGAACCTTTCCACCTCCGTTTGTGGGATTTACTTGAGGAGCGTTTGCTGCTGGTGAAAACGCGTGGGCGTAGACTCCAATGTAAGCGAGCATAGCCTGTGAAGGAGGCAGATGGCACCAGCTCCTCAGATACATTTATATTGAGTAGGACCTGGCCTTACAGCTGGAAGGTGCTTACGGGAGCCTTGAGTAGTACTGCTTGGCCTGAATATACTGACTGCTTTATTTTCAAGTATCTAGAAGGGAGAATTTGTATATTTCTGAAGCTGAAAGTTATTTTGGTTCTCTGCAAGAACTCCATTGCTGTGGTGGGGAGGAAATTTTTTTTTCTTTTTTTAAAAAGCAACTTCTAGACATTGATGCTTCTAACTTACCAGCACACTTCTTGCTGCAGTGCTGTCTGTTACTGCTGCATCTTGTCTTGGATGGAACCATAAAACCTACCATAGCAGCAGTGTCAGAAGAGCCAGATGTGCCCCCAGCCATCCCAACAGTCCATCCCTGGGCATAGAGAGGAGACCACCCCTCTCAGCAACAGCTGGTTACTAGGATTGGTGAAAATGTAGCAAACCCACAGCCTTGGAAACCTATAGCTTTGGAGAGCTGAAGCTTGATGATCTTTAAGGTCCCTTCCAACCTAAGCCATTCTGTGAAACACTGACAGCTACAAGAAGAACACCTGTCTGACTTACGGATACACTACACCAAGTGAAATGCTGTCTCGTGTGTTTTGTTTTGTTTTTTTCTAATTCAAGTGCTTGCACAAAACAAGATCACATCGCTGAGCTTGATGTGGGGTTCAAATTTGGAAGATTCTTTATCTCTTAAGCTACAATAAACATTCGTAAAATAGCTGTCAAAAAATTGTTCAGTTTGAATAAGAATACAATGATACTGCATTTCATGTACATCTAAACTGATTTCTTGCACGTTCTTTGTAATTCTGAATTGACTGGATTTTACTTCTTTTGATTAAAGTAAAACAGCACCCTTTGCTAGCTGTCAAATGCACAGTGAAATGTTGTTCAGGTGATGCCATGATCTGAGATGGTACACAGTGATACAGTTTACTTATCAAACTGTACTTGTTGGTGTAGCTCCACTGTGGGACAGTGCTGACTAAACAAAAGCCTTTTTCATGAATGCTTGTTCAATCCTGGCATTCATCTTGGGGCATAACAAGAAGGTATCTGTTTCACAGAGCATAGCATAACAAGCATTTAAGTGCTGAAAGGAAGGGAAGAAAAAAAAAAAAAAGGAAGGGGGGACAGTTTGCTTCGGAAAAGAATAATAGCCCAGCAGGATCTGGGACTTCCTCTGCTAAATGGCTTTGTCACAGCAGATTACCTTGAGCTGAAGTTTAGCCTCCCTTGGGACAGTCATACAAGAACAGCTTGGTACGACCTTTGCTCAATTGTCTTTGAAGTAAAAGAGTGGGGATTTCGCTGTGCAGCTCCAAGCCACTCGAGGTTCTCTCAAGGAAAGTGTGATAAGCTGCAGAAAAAAGCACGAGAGAAGCACGGTAATGAAGATGGTAGGCAGCCAAAAGCACAGTGCAGAAGAGGAAGCTCAGGAAACCTGCTCTCCCAGATTTCAACGAAAGGTGACGATGTATTTTTCATGTTGTTTTCTTAGAGGTATGATTTAAATAAGTCAGTTCTGAATCAAAAATAATATTTTATGAATAGAAAGTACTGAAAACCACTGCAAGAGCTCCAAGTTAATATATACTGCAGTATATATTAACACATGAAAGTACAAACGGAGTATAGTATCAAACCTATACTAAATTGACAAAGTAATTACTGTATTGAGAATAATTCTGTTCTTCCTTTTTATATCTAGGTCATGCATGATCTGTCTCAAGGACAGCAGGACAAAAAGTTAAAATTCTCAGATTTCAGTATTACACATTAAGCTTATGCTTGGTAATTTTTGTGATGATGAAAAAAATCTGTTGAAATAAAGAGGGATTGTATAAAATATAGAATGCGAGTAGACTATGAGTTATAGCAGAGATAGCAAGTTCAGCTGTACTAACTTAAAATGCCTAAGCATTACTATATCGTTGTTAAGGACAGAGTGTCTTTCTGGAGAATTGTGTGTGTATGCATGCTACTGCACAGGATATGGGTGTGTATATTATATGTGTACTCCACAAACACAGAGTATTTTATTCTGAGACTTTTAATCCTTATGTTGGTCTGAATTAATTCATGTTATCACTCAACTTAAAGTTTATACATCTGATATGATTTAGTTATTTTCATTTCATTTCATTCACTCTTTCATTTCAGCAGCTAGTCACTCAACTGTGCTATTCATGTGACATTTTAACATGAATTACTTCAGCTGCTACAACCAGTACTGGCTGCATAGGGGACTAAACTACCAAAGGAGCACAGATTAAGTAAATTAAAAAATTTTTAAAAATCTCAGATTATTTCCCACTGAGAGTTCTTTGATTTTAAAGCTCTTCACATGTATTTAACTTACTTTTAGAAATATGAAGAAAGAGATGCTTCTCCATTTGTTTATCAGTGAATATGATAATGCGAACATTTATGTTCAACGAGTAGGCTTGTTAACTACCAGGCCTGTAAATGCCTTTTGTTCACTGCACACCTCCTTTTAATTTCTTACCCACATTACTTTCTAACAATAGGATAAAGAGGATAAAGATGACACAAAGACTCTGAAGTGTAAATGTGAAATAGAAACTGGAACAAACAGCTTCCATTAATTTGCCGTCAGACAGAAGAAAGTTAGTACGGAAGGAACATCCAGAGATTTAAAAAAAAAGCAACTGCATTAAATTCTAATTGCAGTTAAACAACTCCTAGTAACTCTACCAAAATCAGTGAAATCTACCTAACAGTAACAGAGAGCAGAATCGAATCACCTGCTTCCCTCATACAATATTCCTTTTCAAGTACAGAATATTGTAATGTGGGTTAAATAGGGAAGACAAGTTAGAGCAAATTCACAGAGAATGAGCTCACATGTAATTATAATGTCTAATAATTAAGTCTGATGCCAGTGGTATTCAAAAGCATGCAGTTATTGCCACAGCACGAAAGACTCTGTTTCAGCTACTTGCAGCACCCTTTCTTTACAATTTCACAAAAGTGAACAATCAGTGTATAAGCAGAACATTACTGCAGAGAGGCTGTTATGTTTCAACACCTGGCTGAAGATCAAATATGCTTCCAATAGTAAATATTCTGTGTTCAACCTTTTCAAGACTCTTCAGCAGGAAAGACAAAACCATCACACTATGCTGTGAAATAATTGCCGGTCTTGTTGCAGACCCCCATGTCTCTTGCTGAATAAGTGCCAGTAGAGTCTGTGCTCGCAGTGCCGAAAAGCAGCAAGGGCTGGCCATTCCCCAGCAGAGGGACAGGGAGGGTGGTGTCCCACAGACTCTGAGTGATGTCAGTAGGGCAGCACTGGGAGGGCGAGCACTCAGGGCAACCAAGTATCCAGTCTATGCAAACCCTTGGTAGTGAGGCAGCTCTGAGGTCAATCCATAAATGTGGCTCAGGGGCAGGTCCAGTGGTGTTAGCCTGGAACAGGCACAGCCTGATTGTCACCAGGCATGTCCATGGTGATGAGGCAGGTCCAAGGTCAAAGTCATCCTGTGGGTGAGGATCAGACCCGGTGATGATATCCAAGGTCAGACACAGCTCAGTGTTCACCAGACAAGTGTGGAGTAGTGGGGAAGGTCCAAAGTCAAGATGGGAAGAAAGGGGCATGGCTGTTGCTGAGCTGGAGGCTGGCACTACTACAGCACAGCTCTTGCAAGAGTAGAGCCCCTGAACAGGGGGTAGAGGCTGGTCAGGGCTGTTGGTATCCTCAGGTCACAGTCAGCTGCTTCCCCTCCTGAGCAGGGTGCATCCTCTCATCTCAGAGATCTGGGCTCAGAAAGGAAGTAGTATGATTTAATTGTTTGAGTTGTCTGTAGGCTACTTCATGAAAGTTGACCTGAGGCAGGGACAAGGACCTGGGAAAGAGATGGGGCATAGGGGACTTAAGGGCGGCAAGGACCCTGGAGGCCGTGTTTCGGGGAGAAGGATTTGCTCTGGAGCCCGGAGCTTGGCAAAGGCCAGCACGATGGGAAGACCAAAGCTCAGGGTCAGGCTGATGACTCAGAGAGAATCATGTGGACGAGATCCCATACAGCTGTGGACCTGCGCTCAGTTTAGGGGTTGAGAACATCTGAGCTACCTGTAAGGGTGCAGCAAGGGTCGGCTGCTCAATAAGGGCAGGGATAATGACTCAGCTGGTATGAGAAGGACCTTGTAGCCAATGGGCTTAGCCATAGCAGTCAGGGTCAGCCAAGAGTCCAGATCACCAAACAAGTGATGAGGTTTTGGACTTGCCTCGTCACCACAGGCAAGCCAGGAGTGCAAGTCATGGTCAGGTCTGGTGACAGTAATGTGAGTCAGATGGGCCAGGAACCACCAGACAAGTCCACAGTTATGAGACAAATCCCAGGCCAGGGCAGGAAGTCAGTCCATGGGTCAAAGTCTGGATCAATTGGGTGCATGGCTGAGCTCAGCAGCAGCTCATCTGTATCCATCCACTCCTACAGCATACTTCAGGCATTGACTGAAG
This sequence comes from Aquila spilogaster, assembly GCA_024606505.1. Lineage (NCBI taxonomy): Eukaryota > Metazoa > Chordata > Aves > Accipitriformes > Accipitridae > Aquila > Aquila spilogaster. The sequence goes on from JANHGO010008140.1 coordinate 38,338, forward strand.
GCCCAGGGCTGAACTGAAATGAGGATTCCAATCAGTTTTGGTGGCTTGATCTGCCTTATTTTGAGCAAAATGGAAGAAGCTGTTACAATAAGAAGTCTTCGGAGTTTCCAAGTCCCAGGATTACACATGCGCAGTTGTTCTGTAGAACTAGGCAAAGGCTGATTACTTTCACTCACACCCAGTAAGGAATGGAGTTTCCAGATAGTTTGGTAGCTAAATCCATGATTAAGCATACTAGTACTGTACATGTTGCCAGGGAGTAGTTGGAGTGGTGCTGCCTGTTAAAGAAAAAAGTCAAGTCAAGAGTCAAGGGGCTGGCCGGACAGGGCATCACCAGCCAGGGCCCAGTCCTACAGTACCTGAGCAAGGTGAACAGGATCCAGCCAAGGTCCAGATCATAAGGCCGTGAGGCAGGTCCAACATCAAGCCATTTTGTCAACCTGCAAGTCAGGGTTAGAATCACGAAACAGGTCTTCAGAAACAAGGAAGGGCTGGGGTCAAGCCAGGAAATCAGCCTGCAGCTTCAGGTCCAGATCACACTGGTGGTTAGGCAAAACATATGATGAAGATCAAGACTCCTCCAACACTGTTCAGAAAAAGGCTGAGGCTTAAATAGAGCTTTTGAGCACACAGGCAGGGAGTGCAGAGTGGAGGCCCCAGACGAGGCTTGTTAGGACCATCAAGTTCATTCAGTGCTTTTGGGACCCGGACACATATGAAGTGACTAAATTGCACAAAACTGTCACAAGTGCCAAGCCTCCAAGCAAATATCAAATATTTCTTCCCAGTCATAGGAAGCAGCTGTATTATGCTGGTAGATATTTTCCACAAGTGCTGGGTGGATAGATGATGCCCAGCCAGTAGTATGTGATACCAAAAGCTTCAAAGTTGGATAAGTTATAAACAATCGAATCAGGATCTTAGGGTAAATGATCTTGATAATTAAAAATTAGACTAATAGACTAAAATTAGACTAGATAATTAGACTAGCTAACACATTCTCATTTTACAGTGCATAAGTGCATGTTTTGCTTTAAATAAGGTATGTAACTCTACCCAGATGATTAAAATCTACAGTTAATAAGCTTTTGGTATCCAGAATATTAAATTTTGATCCCCAACTTGCATGCTGTCTAGAGTACAATTTTTTGGTGTTTTACTTGGCATTTGCATGGAAATTTGACAAATGAGCAGAAGAAGGTTGACAAGAATGGTATTGGAGGCTTATAATACTGGAAAAGTCCGAGTGATGGAATACTGAAGATCAATCCAAGAAGTTTGAAATTGAGCCAGGGGAGAAGGAAGGTGACAGATAGACTGAAGATGGGTAGAAGAGAATGCAATAAAAATATGGGCAAGAAAGACAGTCTTAGCAAAGGATTTTGTTGGAATTGGTGTGCATGTATAGAAAGGCAGAATGAGGACGCTGAAATTGATCCAGAAAAAGAGAAAATAATGGCTTGTGGGAAAAAGTGAAAGGAAGGATAACAACATAGTTTAAATGTACATAGGAAAAAGATTTTTCTTAAATCGTATTGTATCTGCAATGAGTATTCACTCGATAGCAGGACAGGCATAACATGAATCATTTAGGCAATCCTTGTATTGAGATAGGGAAAGCAGTTACATTCATCTTTATATTTCTCAGTAGTGGTAAAGTTGCAGCTATAGTACTGTGCTTACACCATTCCGCAATAATGCTGTAAAGAATTCAATAAACAACACAGAAGATAATGAGATGGTCTTTAAAATATGACATCTGAGAAATCTTTGGAACGATTAAGGCTGTTTAGTCTAGAAAAGGCATATGAGATTTGTCAAAAACAAAAGCCTACCTGGATCTCCACTCCAAATCCTGAAACTGTTGATTCAAAATCTTAATGAAAAAATAGTCAATGCCTACCAAAGGCAAAAGAGAATGAAACTGTTATCTATGCCCGGTAGAAAAGCGAACAAGGGAATTAGACAGTATCAACAAAAATTCAGGTTAGATGTTCAGAAAAAAGCGTTCTTATAAGAAAGTAAGAACAGTGATAAGAATGGATTGGCTAGGCTGTTGCAATTCTGGGAAGGGAATGATGAGAAGAGGTTAGCTAATTGAAATTCTTCACAACCTCTGTGCATCCAGCAGGAAAGTCCCACTGCTGGAAAAGCTGTCCTCCCCTGACAACCCAGTAATTAAAAGCTTGATTGTTAAAAATAGCAAGGACAAAAAAACAATTTAATGATGAGAGACACAGACCTAACGTTTCTCACTCTGACTAGCTCAATGGAAATATAAAATTAAGACAGCTATTCTCTCGCGCAAATACCAACCATGATTTCTGTCCATTTTCTTCAGAAGTGCTTATAAAAGCTGTTTACAAAAGAGAACGCAAAGAACCTCCCGCAAAGAGGGTAGCCCCAGTTATTGAAGATAGATAGCACTATCAGGCATGGATGAGTGGCACTTTAAAAGCCCCTGCTGTTAGGAATTTGTGATTTTCTGATGGTTTGTTTATAAATCGTATTGGAACTGAAATGTGTTTTTTTTTTTTTTCATCTTATCGTGGTCTACAGCTCCTCACGAGCTCTGCTCTCTGGTGACAGCGACAGGGCCCAAGGGAACAACGTGGAGCTGTGTCAGGGAAGGGGCAGCTGGGGGCTAGGGAAAGGCTCTGCACCAGGGAGCAGTGGGCATGGAACAGGCTGCACAGGGCAGGCTGGAGTTCGAGGAATGTTTGAACAAGGCTTTCAGTCACAGGGTTTGGATTTTGGGTGGTCTTGTGTGGAGCCAGGAGCTGGGCTTAGTGATCCTTGTGGGTCCCTTCCAACTCAGTATGTTCTATGATTTTATGACTCTGTTATTATTGAAAGACTGACCGATTTGATTCTATACATGTATTTTGAGAATATAGTATTTATTAAAAGTCACATCTCTGGTACAGAGAAAGAGACAGATATGAGATGATGTTACACCAAATCCTGTGTTTTTTCTTTCAGTAATTTACAGACTGTCACTGCATATGAAAAAGTATGGATTTAATCCATATGCAATTCTGCAAGACTCTCATAAATCAGAAGCATTTTGGATTTATTCTAACAAAAAGGCGATAGTTTGTAATCTCTATGCATTCCACTGGAATGATGAACTACACCATAAAAGTGAGTTAAAGCTACAGTGTCAGATTACATGGAAGCAGCAAAGTGATGGTGTTGGGTGCAACGAGTACCAGGAGAGTGTGTTTAAATTGATACCTTTCATTTTCTGCCCATGCGGGTGAGAAGAAAAATGTATCACACTGTGGAGTTTTAATCTCAGTCTAAAAATCTGTGATTTAATTAATTGATCATCACAGCAATAAGGTGTCTTTTTCTTCTGATTTTGTTGTTGTTGTTGTTGATTACTAATTCTAGCAAGCCTAGAGTAACTGTGGCATAGATAGGTAGAAAGAAAGAAACAGTATTGTAAATATTCTGAACATAGTCCATTCCTTCATCTCACAAAATCTTGTAGATGACAGTCATTGAAGCCTTCAGGATCCAAAATATATACATTGAAGCAAAAACCAGCTCACCTGTTAAATATTCAAGAACTTATGCTGTGATTATTTCAGTAGATGTTTGGCTTTGATGTCAAACACTGTTTAACCGTGTCTCTTGCCAGTTTTCCATAGTCTCCTGTTGACTGCTGGACTGAGAATTCCTGAGGTATTTTTTATGACTTGGTTCTAAGTAAGAAGACTACTTCAGCCTGTCTCATGTGCAGATCATTTTAAATACAGCTTCTGCTGTGTTACTTAGTGCTTCAGATCCCCTTCAAACATTTGATAATGTTCTCTAAGGGCTGCAATACATTTGTGTCCCTGCTTTTACAAAGGACATCAGAATCATGGGTGTCTTTCATTAATACTGCAGTCCCCAGCCTGGAGATCCTGCTTAATATTTTCAAACTTCTCTGCAGCAGTAACAGCTCTGGACAGCTGAGGGCATCTAAGCCAAATTACCTGTTAGCAAATGGCTTAGAAGTATGTCATTACACTTTGCTAAAGATAGCAGGCTACATCTCTGCTTAAGAATTAAAAGCAGTATAAAGCATTCCTTGTTAAGTAATTGTGAAATGCATATCATTTCCCTTCTCAAGCAGTCTGAGGTCTTTAAAACACTTATTCCCACTTGCCAAGTACAGGTTTCTCTTTTAGGGATAATTCCATAAGGCAAGAATGCAATTAGTATGCATTAAACAGCATGATTGTGACCTTGATGTAGAAGGCTTGATGAAGGTTCTCTCTTATCTTAATCCATCAAATACAGAGAAAGGAGAAGAACTCCTCTAATGGAAGTGGCCATGTTCAGATTTCAGTCATGTTACGTGATCAGTGCTAGTCTGCTAGAACTAGTTTAACATGAATAATAGGCAAAAGCATGATGGAAGTTTTATAGGTGCTGGTGCCTACAAGGAATTGAAATTTATTTAGTTAAAGTTGTGGGCACTAACGAGTGCTTCACTAAAATATAAATAATTTTAATGGCTAGATTGGAAAAAACACAGGGGAGATTTAGCTGTGATGGCCTGGAAATGTAGAGGAACCTACAGAGGATACTTGTCTCTGTAGTATTCAGCTGTACAAGAAGCTCAGGCAGCAATTTAAATGTAAAAACTAAACATATAGGAAACATACTTTTCAAACTTGGAGAATTAATTGTTCCTGTTTGTAAAAAGAACTTCCATATACAAAAAGTCCCATTCTCGGGGAGAATCTTGCTAGCAGTTAAGAATTTTCCATGTTTGCTGTCTGCTTGGTTCAGATTTTGGAATTAGCATTATGGGGATTGGATCATGGTTTCTTGTGTTGTTTGCATAGAACATCAATTTATGCACCTGGGAAGAGGATTTTCGTACATCAGATGTCTATTCAAGCCCAATAAGTTGTTGCCAAGAGCTCAGTCATTAAAATTAGTGGTTATACATCCCTGTTTCTTCTGAAGAAATGGCAGGAGAATCCCCAGGAGACCACGTTCTATCTAGCCTGATGCTAGATATTTGCTTACATACAAGAAATGAGATGCATGAACCATCCTACCCATCATTCTTTCTCCACTGTTCTTCTAAAAGTTGCTTCACTTGGAAGGACTTACAGACCATTTGCTCAGCATTTCCAGTCAAATCTATTATTTTAGATGGTAAAGAGCAGATACTCCAGTCATTTGAAAGCCCATTTTGCCTGTGCAGCTAGAAGAGGCAGTTTTAGGATATGCTGTTCAAGAACATAAAACCAAACTGACTAAAACCATGACAGCCAAGGTGACCTGTGACAAATTCTGTTTGGACAGATAGGAGGGAACCTGAAATCTTCCCTTGCCTTCTCACTAGAGCTTCTGCCATTAGTTCTTTCCTATTAATGAAGTACAAAACTTTTTCTTACTCATGTTCTTCAAACAGAAAGCAAGAAAGCATTATTAAAAAGTTGGAAATGTTTCCCAAAATTGGAAATAAGTAGCAACAAAACTGAAATTTTGACACAACTTAGGTGACAACACCACCGCAAGAGAGTTGTTCTTTAATGCCACATGTGTATGGAAAAAATATCATCTCTGTTAAAAAGGATATAGTAAGGGCAATGAGGCACTGGAGCAGGTTGCCCAGAGAGGTGGTGGTTGTCCTGTCCCTGGAGACATTCGCGGTCAGGCTGGAAAGGCTCTGAGCACCCTGATCTAGCTGTAAGTGTCCCTTTTCATTGCAAGAGGAGTTGGACTAGATGGCCTTTAAAGGCCCCTTCCAACTCAAATAAATCTATGATTCTATGAGAAACATTATGAAATACAAATCAAAATAGAGTCAGGCTAAATAGCAAACTCCCAGCATGAAAACAGAGATGGAATTCACTTTTTCATGCACAAATGAAGGGAATTTTCAGTTCCAACTTGCTGGCAATCACCCTGCTGCAAGAACATTTGTTCTCTTCTTTCTCCACCCATCGCACACACTGGGTCAGCGAGGCCTGGGCACTGACTCCAGAAATGTAGCCCACCCACACTGATCACTTGGGGACCGGCACACACCATTGGATTTATAAAAAGGCAACCTGCTATTTATTCAAGTCCTAGCACTGTTCTCCCAAATATCTTAATTGTGTAATGCTCCTTCAAAACTTTTTTATAAGAAAACAAGGGAAAAAAAAGGTCAATCCTCTCAGTTCTAAAAAGTTATAAAAGTCATGTTACTCTGCCAGTGCTCTCACATTCTGAAGAGGCATAAACCAGGTGCTCCATTCAGCTGTGCAGAGGCTGTGGCTGAAAAATGAAAATGTATTATAGAGTCATAGAATCATTAAGGTTGGAAAAGATCTCTAAGATCATCTAGTCCAACTGTCAACTCATCACCACCATGCTCATTAACCATGTCCCTCAGTACCACATCCACACATTTCTGTATAAGGAAGATCTAGGGAACTACAGGTCTGTCAGCCTGACCTCAGTGCCAGGGTAGGTTATGGAACAGATCATCTTGAGTGAGATCACATGGTATGCATGGGATCAGGCCCAGCCAGCATGGGTTCATGAAAGGCAGGTCCTGCTTAACCAACCTGATCTGTTTATATGATTGGATGACTCATCCGGTGGATGAGGGAAAGGCTGTCAATGTAGTCTATCCAGACTTCAGCAAAGCCTTTGACACTGTCTCCTACAGTATTCTCCTAGAGAAGCTGGCAGCGCATGGCTTGGACAGGTACACTCTTTGCTGGGTAAAGAACTGGCTGGAGGGCCAGGCCCAGAAAGTGATGGTGAATGGAATTAAATCCAGCTGGCAACTGGTCATGAGTGGTGTTCAGTATTGGAGTCTGTCCTGTTCAGTGTCTTTATTGATGACCTGGATGTGGGGATTGAGTGCTCCCTCAGTGAGTTTGCAGAGATATCAAGTTGGGAGGAACTGTTGATCTGCCTGGGAGTAGGATGGCCCTACAGAGGGATCTGGACAGGCTGGATAGATGGGCTGAGGCCAATGGGATGAAGTTCAGCAAGGCCAAGTGGCAGGTCCTGCACTTCATTCAGGCAATGCTACAGGCTTGGGGTAGAGTGGTTGGAAGACTGTGTGGAGGAAATGGACATGGAGGTGTCGATTGACACTCAGCTGAACGTGAGCCAGCAGTGTACCCACGTAGCCAAGAAGGCCAGTGGCATCCTGGCTTGTATCAGAAATAGTGCAGCCAGCAGCAGGAGAGAAGTGATCATCCCTCTGTACTCATCTCTGGCGAGGCTGCACCTCGAGTGCTGTGTTCAGTTTTGCCCCTCACTACAAGAAAGACACTGAAGCCCTGGAGTGTGTCCAAAGAGCAATTAAGCTGTGAGAGGTCTGGAGCACATTTCTTATAGGGAGCAGCTGAGGGAACAGACTGGTTCAGTCTGGAGAAGAGGAGGCTCAGGAGGGACCTTATCATTTTCTACAACTGCCTGAAAAGTGGTTGTATCAAGGTTGGCCTCTTCTCTTAGGTAACAGTGTTAGGATAAGAGGGAATGGCCTCAGATTGAGCTGAGGGGCTTCAAGTTGGGTATTAGGAAAAATCTCTTCTCTGAGAGAGTGGTGAGGCACTGGAACAGGCTGCCCAGGGAGGTGGTAGAATCACTGTCCCTATGGCTGTTAAAGAACTGTGTAGGTGTGGTACAAAGGGACGTGGTTAGTGGGGAAATATTGGTGGTAGGTGAATAGTTGCACTGGATGACCTTGGAGGTCTTTTCTAACCCTGGTGATTCTTTGATTCTATAATTCTTGAACACCTCCAGGGATGGTGATTCCAGCACCTCCCTGGGCAGCCTGTTCCAATACCTCACCACTCCTTCCAAGAAGAAGTTTTTCCTGATATTCAACCTGAACAGCCCTTGGCACAACCTGAAGCCTTTACCTCTTGGCCTATCTTTGTTACTTACCTGGGAAAAGAAGCCCAACCCGGTATATTGCTAACGAAGACAAATATTTGTTGCTTTGGAAAGGCTGATGTCCCCAAGGCTGCTGAGAATCACTGTGGA
>JANHGO010008141.1:0-46329 GCA_024606505.1 Aquila spilogaster
GGGAGGAAAAAAAAAAAAAAAAAGGCAGGACAACCCCGCTCGCATTAACCCACTCTCTCCCCTTTGCCAGAGTCTAAAACCAAACCAAAACAACCAGGGGAAGAAAAAAAATAGGAAAAAAAAAGAAAAAAACAACCTTGCCTAGTTCGGATTTAAAAAAAAACTGCCTGGTTTGCCCTTAGACCCAACTTCTTGACTTATTTCTCCCGGGGGTGGGAGGTTGCCGCGACATGCGACGGCAACGCTGACACTGTACGTGAAAAAGCACCGGGGGGGAGGGAGGGGGACGGGACACGGAAAGCCCCCCGAAATCCCTTGTCATCTAACATCACGCACCAGCCGCGTTTGAAACTCGGTCCCTCCACCCGCACGGTCCTCGGGAAAAGGGCTTTCCCCCTTGCTCCGCTCCCGGTCCCGCTCCCGGAGGAGGGAAGGCAGGGTCGGTCCCACCGCGGCCGGGGCTCCCGCCCCAGCCCCTGCCCCAGCCCGGACGAGGCTGCGGTGCTCGGCTCTGGGCTTTAGCCCCTTGTTTTGTTCTTTTTCCAAGCCCAACGGGTCCCACCCCCACCCTCCAACGCACACCCAGCCCCGAGCGCTTGGGGAAAGCCACCCTTCCTGGGAGAAAAGACCCCGCAGCCAGCCCAGAGGGGCTCGACACCCCCTTCTCCCCCCCATATAGAAGGACGAGACCCCCTCGGTCACCTTTTCCTTCCCTTCTTTGCATCCCAATGCCAGATCCTAAAGGGAACCTACCTAAACGGTTTACGTTTGATGTCTTCTTGGGCTTGATTTCTTGGGTGTTTGCTCCACTGAACTGGCACTGGGGGAGTCTTCTGAAACCTCTTCTTCTGTTGTGTTGGCTCTTTTATTTTGAGGAGAGGAATCTAGGAGGGGAAAATTAAGAACAAGGCGGGGGGGTTGAGAGTGATATTAAAATATTTTCCTTCCAGATGTTTGCTCGGCAGCCGGGGTGGGGGGGGCCCGGGGGCTGCTCTCAGCCTCCCCGGTGGCCTCCTCGCCCCGGGGACCGTGCAGCGAGGCGTGCCTGGAGCGGGCTGGTGTCTGGGGGGAAGGGGAAGGGGAATGAGAGACGCGTTTGGGAGCGCGGGGCGCTGCCATGTGAACGGCGGCGAGTGGGAGAGGCGGGACGTTAAACGGAGAGAGGGAACGGAGCGAGGGTGCCCGGCTCTGTGTGGGGATGGGGCTGGAGGAGCCGTCCGGCACTAACCCTACCGACCCACCCGTAGGCAGGTGGGAGAGGGGTGGGCGTCCAGCTCCTGGCACTCAGAAAGGCCCTCCTTTCTTCTGATCCCTTAATCAGCCGATCGGAATTTGAAACGAGGTGGACAACGACTGCTTTTTTGCATCATGTATTAAAAAAAAATACCAACTTGTATTTTATAAAGTTTTTGACACGTGGCTCTAAACGTGGCTCATACATTGAGTTCCATTTAATAGTTTGGCCTTTTCAGGTCACCTGTAGGCTATAAAACATTCATACTTTCATTGCAAACAATCATTTAAAACATTTAAGCCAGAACCTATTCCTGCATGTTTAGTGCATTTTGAAGGCTGCTGTGCACGTTTGCTGAGCAGAAAGAGGAAAAATGGCAGGCTGCTCTCATGTGATGAAGTCATGCTGTGTAAAGTTCACTCCCTGCAACTGCTTGTCGCATGCACGCAACTGAAAATCTGTGCTTCCTTAAAAAATAGAAAAGTTCAAAGTGAGAGAGCATATCTGTCCTGTTAATGGTGTTTTTGTTTTTATTTATTTACGTCTGTTATAGGTGCATGTTGCGTTGTTTTGAATTGGATGCATGGAAGGGTACACCAAACACATTAGTGTACAACAGCATGTTGCTACTTGATACACTTAATTGTACAGACAGTACTTAGTGTTTCTCATACATATATATATATATAGTTGATCTGGTGCTGCAAGTATGTGTGACTTTAGAGTATTCTGTGACTAACCTTAGTTTCAGAAATAGATGTGTCTCAGTGCCTCTTCCTCTGGGATATATATCTACTCAGATGTAGTGAAAGTGTAATTCTTTTGTTTGTTCAGAAATACTGCGTGAAGTTCTGGTGACTGTAAGCTGAAGCATATTAAACCACTGAATTTCATTTGAGTGTGAGTTATGGGGAAGAAATCTAATTGTTAAAATCCCTGTTCTGTGATCATTTGTATGTGTGAGTAGTTCTGTGGGACTGCTTAGCATAAAGTTAGCATGTTGGTAGGGTTAGGATTCATGTCATTACTGTGTTGTCCTTAGAAGGTATACGTATGATATCAGTTAGGAACATAAAGTTCTTAAGCTGTTTTGTTAGCTTTACAAAGTGTGTCGTCTGAAACTGTGCACAAAACCCAATGCATATTAAAATAAGCTTTGAAACACTTAAGCTTTTTTGAGGAGAGAAAGATTTACAGTCATGTACCATTCTACTTCTGATCTTTTACAGTGAGAGTGGAGAAGGAACTGTTGTACAAATGGTGTCAATGTTATTCACAGAATGGTGAGCATAGGGCAGGCTGGTGACTGTGTGAGAACTCAGCTTGTCCTTAAGATTGTCTTAGAATGTGTAGACATGTTAAGGACTGCAGGGGTACCAGCATCTGCTGATTGAGTAGACAGTTGTTTGAGAGTATATTTTACTTCAGCAATGAAGATCAGGGTTATCCCAGTCTACCCTTTAGGTTAAGAATTCATCAATGTACTGGCTGACAGTTTTACAATACTACTGTTGAAAGAGAACTGGGGTTTTATAATGGCAACTCTTACTTTGGCAGCCATGAGTTTTGTTCTGGACTTCACATGCATATCAGAGCTTTGCTATCTCTTCTGGTATGGAGGTGGCCGCTGTCATTTCCTCAGCCCATCAACATATACAAGGAACACGACTTGCTGTCTCAGGTGACCGTATGATCATTTGGGATTTTGGGGCAAGTTTGGTGTTTACAGCAATTTCCTGAATGGTGGTAGATCCAAACTCGGATCACAGCTGTAGATTAGGCATCCTCTGGGCTGATATGTTGGTATCCTCTTCTCACAAAAGCACTTAAGGAAGAAAAGCATGAGCAACATTTTTATTAATGGAAGTTGCACTGTTTTGTTTTGCCTGAAGCTGGTCACCCAGTTCTGTACCAGTCATCTTTTTTTTTTTTTGTTGACTCCAGTTTCTCTCAGGAGTTCCAGTTTTGACCTATGGGTTCTGACTGTATATGATCATGTTGCAGTGAAGTAACAAGTTCCTGCCTGTCAGCTAATTGTGATAAGTATGTGATCTTAACTGCCCAGCAGAACTGGGAGGTGAGACTTAAATATAGAGGTCTGAGATAGCACGTTCTACTTAGCAGTTGTGGCACGCTGTGGAAGAACACTTAGATTAGTTTGGCTCTGGTGATGGGTGGTACCTTAGACGAGTTGCATAATTGGATCATGTTTGATTGTGTTGCCCACTCCTTTAAGTCCTGCCTTTTGTACCTATATTTTGAATGCAAGTTCATTAGTAAAGGTGCCTCTTTAAAATTCTCATTTTTTTTAAGGAGCAGACATGTTTTTTTTTTGTATTCACCAAATGTATTTACCTCTTTATTTTTATCCAGGTGCACTCTGAGCAGATATTACTAACTGAATAGGTAGGATTTGACACTTATGTGGTACTGCATATTTTCCATGAGAAAATTAGTTCAAACTTTATCTTGGGGGAAGGACTTACAATTTGTGTGTTATTTGATGTACACAGTTTGTTACAATATAGTGTAAGTAAATCACAAAAGGTAATTCGGTAATGGTGCAAAACTTAGATGTGCCTTTAAGAAAGGAAGTAAATATTTTTCCAGAACAAAAAACACCCCACACGTTTATGATGATTTGCAAAGTGTTTAATCCCTGTCATGTTTTAATTTAGGGAAGGTATGTTTTCTTTTTGTAAACCTGAAAAAACTGAGGGGTAACTTAAAGGTTATAAAAGCTTGAGAACAGAAATGGGGATTTCTTTACAGTCTGTCTGGAAGTGGAAACAGATTGAGTCTGCTGTTTTATAATCTTACCTTTCTATTGAGTAATGCAGCATGTTAATTTAATCATGTGTCTCAGGTTGGCAGTAGATAATCTGTACCACTAAAACAGTTGATATCTCACTTCAATCTCCCTTGTTCACAAATAGAGCAGATATTTTGTGGGCTGTTTATTTAAAGTTACAGCTGCAACTTCCTTCTTACCATTTATCTATATTGAGTGAACCAGTCAGTTGTATTTTTGTTCTGTATAGCTGTCTTTTACTAATGGTACACTACATTTTGCATGCTGTATTATGTAGGTTGCTCTGAAAGTAATACCTCATATTCATTTCCATGGAAAATACAACAGATACAGACAGCACAATAACACTATTTGATAGAGCAAATTCTTAGCTACAAAACGTTATTGCTCAGCATAGTCACCACCATTAGCTGTGTTCTTTTTGCCAGCGATGAGCAAGAGCCTGCATGACATGCTTGTAAAAAGTGAAACCTAACAAAAACCTGCACCAGTGAAAGTGACCCGCTGTTGCCACTGCTGAAATGTACCACCCACTCCTCACTGTGCTTACATCCACTGTTTGGTCTCCAGAAATGTTCAGCAAGCATCCATGAATGTCAGCGGGTGCCATTTTTCTGCATGGAGGAATTCAATGACACACCTTTACTCAACATACACCTACAAGTTAGATGTGATTTTGTCGAACTGCCCCTCTGCTACCATCTGTTGCATGGCAACAGAATGTAATGGAATATTGTCAGGAAAGTTTAACCTCTACTGCCATAGCACTACCATCCACCTCTGGTGTCGTGGGCCAACATAATGAAATGGGAGGCATTACTTTCAGAGCAGCCTTCATACAATCCATCCCCTAACCTCTCAGGCCTTTGTCATTTTGCTGTTGCCAGCAAGTTTCATATCTTTCTGTGGAGAGAGTGGCATTCAGAGGTTTTGATAAAGGAAACACAGGTAACCTGCATTCTCTGCTCCCTATTCTTTCCTCTTCCAGCTACGAGACCTATAAATAGAGGTTAGCAGGATATCCTTCACAGCAGTTCTTCAACAATTCACTGAAACTCATGAATCTCAGATTCCCTCTGATGTATGGCAAAACAACAAGAACATAACTATCGATGCCTGTGGTCAGAGGGAAGTCACACATCACAATCTCTGTGCATATTGGTACCCTTCATCTCTTTCAGAAAACAGTGAAACTGGTTGCAGCTGCTTAAAATACGTCCCACAAGGCACTGTAAGGGTGTATTTTTAAGTGAGTGCTGCCTCCCACATGTCCTGGGAGAGTTGTTCAAGCGGCAGTTCTAATAATGTTTGGGTAGTGTAGAGAAGGATAAGAGACTGCTTCTGGAGTTTCAGACTGAATTTAGCCTTTCTTTACTCTGTGATGGAGACTGAAATTGCAGTAGTAGTGTGAGCTCTTTTGGGACAGAAGTTGCTTTGTTGCTGCATTCCCATTAATTGAAGGGTCATCATCATTGTGATAGTAAAAAGCTTCTACACTGAACTGTTTCCAGGAACATGGAAGGCTGTGGTGTCCTGTTAGAAATTCTTGGTAAGAGAAGAAATGAGGTGAGAAGCTTTTCAGGAAGCTTTTCTGCTGGGCTCATGATTGTAGCACTGATCCTAAGGGGCAGATGAGTTTCAAAAATGTTTGTGTAGGAAACAAAATTCTGGTCTGTGTGCTTTTACGCTGTCGTTTTATTTTTATTTATTTATTGTAAAGATTTTTCTCTGTAGTGATTCTGAATTTGTGAATGGTCTTTATAGGCCTCAGAAATAACTTAGTAGATCAGGTACTCTTATTGCTGGGTTTATATGTGGTCAAATTTAAATCTCAGTAAGTTTTCCAAAGATTAGAGTCTGGCAACCATGAGTTTTTGTGGTGATCTTTTGCAGCACCTAATACTTGGTGTGTTTCACAGTTGATGGTCAAGAACTTAAAACTTACATTGATACTCTGATGAGGATCTTAGCAACAAAAGTTCAGTACACATTATTATCTTCCTTCCTTTCTTAGCAGATCAAGGAAGAATGGAGACCTAAAAGAAGAAAGAATGCAATGAGTTTTACTGGGGAAGGAGAATGTATCTTAACAGTTTTCTTTTACCTGTGTGTATTTGTTTTAGAATCTGACCTCTTAAAAATCTGGTCGTGCATTAATAGTATGGTGCTTTGTTAACAAAATAGCATGCTGTTGGTGCTTGGTACCTTCCATCCTCCTTTTTTTCTTCAGTACATGAACAAATTACTGCAATGATATGTATATAAGTGGCTTGCAGTTTGTTTTTTTCTTATGTAGTCTCTAAATACATAAGTGTATTAAAAAAAAGAGTGAATATACAGAATACTGACTGTGTCATACATGTATATGAAGCCCTGCTTAAATAAATGTTCTTGGACACGAGACTTCCTGAAATTGTTGATGGCTTGTTAGACTACTCGATGAAAACTGTAGAAGGAAGATTGAATGAGAGTATTGTAACAATGACCCGAGTGCTCAATGCCCACTAAACACTGCTCTTCTTTCTGTATGTTAAACATCAGTACTGTTCCTTTTCTGTGGATTTTATTTAATAAGTATAAAACTGAGCCATATCTCTCTATTTGAAAGTAGAGATCTCTTTATAGTGAAGAGGCTTAAGCTGGAGAGCAACGCCAGCAAAGTCAGTTCATTGCTTAAAAGGTATTTTTACCTCCTTACTATGTTACCTTGTGCTTAAAACAGATAAATAGAGTTAAGATCATATGTCAAACTACAAGACACAAGAAAAAGCTATAAACCGTATCTTTTTCCTTCTTTGCCAGTGGGATAAATCTCATGGCATCTCACTGTCTCCCTCCTTTCCTAGTAGTTTTCAGTTTTTGGAAATGTACGAGCTGCCTTCTTTCTCTGTTTGCCTTAGAATATAATGAAATAGTCCAGTCAGAGAGACCTACAAAATTCAAGTAGAACTGCCTAACCACTTCAGGACTAACCAAAAAGTTATTGAGGGCGTTATTGAAACATGTCTTTAATGCTTGCAGCCATGGGGCATCAACAACCTCTCTAGGAAGCCTGTTCCAGTGTCTGGCCACCATCACAGTAAAGAAGTTTTTGTAGTGTCAAGTTGAGCCTCCCTTGGAACAGCTTTGTACCATTCCCACGTGTCTTGTCATTGATGACCAGGAAGAAGAGATTGTTGCTTCCCTCTCCGCTTCCCCTGCTGAGGTTGCTGCAGAGAGCCTCTTAGCCTCCTCTTCTCCAGGCTGGACAGCCCAAGTATCCTCAGCCTCTCTTCACAGGACATGTCTTCAGGCCCTGTTTACCAGCTCCGTTGCCCTCCTCTGGATGCATTCCAAGTACCTTAGCATCCTTTTTATATTGTGGAGCCCAGAACTGCACTCAGTATTCAAAGCATGGCCACAACAATGTTAAATATAGGGTGACTGTGCTGTGTTTCATGCACCCCAAGGTGCAATTTGTCCTCTTGGCTGCCAGAGCATACTGCTGGCTCACACTGAGCCAGTTCTCACCAGCACCCCCGGGTCCACCTCTGCTGAGTTGCTCCAGTCACTCATCTCCCCATCTGTGTCTGTGTTCCTCCCATGTGCTTTTTCCTGTGTTTAACTTCCTTTTGTTGCTCTATGTCTGGTGCCCCAGTCTAAATCCTTCTGCAAGACCTCTTGTCCCTCCAGATGTCTCTCTGCTCTCTTCTTTCATACATGTTACTGCATGGCTTTGCTTTTCTTTTAATAAACTTAGTAATAAAATAAGGCTGATAGTGTTTCCACATATCATCTTTCTCTTATTCCTAAGACATTCTGTGTCTAGATGTGCTGTCTTTAGGGTTCTGAGGTAAGGCTGTGGATAAACTTGAAAATGACCATTCTTTCCTTTGCTTCAAAACCTCAATTCTTGTGCTTCTGTGTAAAACAGACCCTCAAAGGGTATGAATTGAAGAAAGGCAGGAATGAATAATTTGCTTTTTTGGAAGACTGAAAACTAATGGTCCTCATCGAGTTCCTTCTCCCATTACCCACTGCACCCAGCACTTTGATGTAGACTGGAGCAGGTGCTACAGTTTGAATTGGAAGACTTTGTTAATTCCCTCAGTTATTTCCTATTGTGTGTTTTCTATAGTGCTTCTGTATTTTACATTGATCTTTAGGGGATTATTACTTGCTTGCTCATTGAATATCATGTAGTACCATTAGTCTCTCATTTGATATCTGGTAAGGGTTAAGGAGCATTTCAATGTTGTTATTCAGTTGCATTTATTAGCCTGAAAATGAGCCAGTGATTCTCCTCCCTTTGAGAGTCTGGACTTCAGAGGTATTTTATTCTGCAATTCCAGACTATTTCAAGAAGAATGCAGAACTCTTCTTCACTGAATATTTTGTATTGTGATTTGAGTTTAGTAGACTCTGCAGTACTTTTTTTGTAGTACATGGGTTGATAGAGAGCAAGGAAGGAATGATCCCATTTGAAAACGTGCTGCCGCAGCACTTGGAAACTATCAATTATAGAGAGGGAGGTTCCAGGAGTGTTTGAAAATTCTTAAACTATCCTAAGCCAGAGCTTGTGTAAAACAATAGTGTATTTTTTTCCTGCTGCTTTCAGCAAGTAAGGTGATTAGTTTTCTCTTATGTATGAAAAGATCCACACGGACAGCAGGGGACAACTCCTCCTGAACTACTGAAATTGTCAAATGTAAATAAAGGTGTAAGTCTTGAATAGTCCTTGGGCTAATTCATTCTTACTTTGCAAGGTTTCACTTAGTTTCTTTTCCCTTGCTGTCTCTTGCCCCCTGGTGCTCCCCACCCTGGGGAATGGGTTACTTTGTATAGTTTTGAGTGCCAGCTGAGTGGGATGGGGAGCAGCAGCCCCTGCTTGCTTCTCTAGACAGCAGTAACATTGTATGGGGAAGGAGGGTGGTAAGCAACTCTGAGCTGTTTCTTTTCTCCCAATATATAGTTACAGTTGGTAGGCGTTTCCTAACAGGTTATAGGCTTTACAGAGCAGGATGTTCCTTACAACAAGCTAAGCTTTTGTGTCTAGTTGGCCTCTTGAACTGATGGTAGTACTCTTATAGGAATTAGGTATTTCAGTACTATTGGAAGAACGCTCCTCTGAAAATAGATTTTTTGGGCATGTATTGGTTTGGGAAATGGATACAAAAAGAGGATCGAGGGCTAGTTGAATGTATGCAAGTGTTCACTACAACAGGTGTGTGCTTCACGGTTTCCCCTTCTAGCAGTGGAAATTCACATGGAACTAGTAATGTTGTATTTTAGATTTACTCCTATTTTCAACATGGTTTTGATGCATGTGACTACGATAATGAAAACCATTCATCAGATAATGAAAACCAAAATCAGGTTTAAAATAGTCATTTGGTGTTGTAAAATCTTAGGAAAATCTAAAAAGGCAATAAAGTTTTGGTGTACCATTCAAAAAGATAGCAATGGGGTGTGTGTGAAGAAAGGGCAGGATATTTATGCATGTACGCATGTATGTTTCTATGTGGAAATATTTTCATCTTAATTCATTGATGTTTCAGCTGTAGGTGATCCTGAGTTACACTCTGGAAATATCTGCGTGTACTGACCTCATGGTTTTTACTATGTTTTTGTTGCTGTTGCCCAGAGTGCTATCTGTAACAGCAAATGGACAATTTATAGTCATCTGCTCAGTCCTGTTCTTCCCAAGCTCCTGTTTATTCCTGCTTTATTAGCCTCAGATCCAGCCTCTCATGTTCTTTAATTAATGATTTCTTTAAGCTACCATATTCTTTATTGCATCCTCTCTGGCTACTTCATCTAGCTGATTTCCCTTCTTCTTGCCATCCAGCTGGTTTGTTTTCCTTGTATTTTTTTCCCCAGTTGTAACATCATTCTTGGGATATCTTTTTTTTTTTTTTTTTGGCTGTTACTTGCTGTTATCTGTCTTGCTCTGAGCTCCTCAGTTTCCTGATTCTCTCCTTCTTGCCTGTTGTGTTGCTGAAGTACAAATGCTGAAGTGCTGCTTCACACTGACTGCTTTGTTCTTGTGTGGGGTTGGCTCCTTTATCTTCAGGGCCAGTTGCTTCCTGGTGTGTCACAGAAAGGGTATGGAGTACCTTTCTTAAAATGTTGGATCCTTTTTGCCTGCTCCAACTCATCTTTGAAGCCTTTTGTTGGCTTATTTGTGGATACTGTGTTTTGTTGTGTTTTTTGTTGTTGTTATTGTTTTGGTTTCTTTCTTCCATTACGTCTGAAAACAGATTTTCCTCAGTTCTAATGTTCACATTGACTTTGTCCATCATGAGTCATTGCAGTCATTCTAAAGAAATAATTCAGAATTGAAATCCATCAAACTTTTTTGAAAGAACGAGTCGACTTGCAGTCACAGCTGGTGTGTCTTACAGTTTGAATGACTTAAAAATCAAATATATGGCACCAGTACTTGTCTTTTATGAAGACAAATGAAAGTCATTGAAAAGTCATTGCCTTGACTTGGTGTTGGAAAGGATATCTGGCAACCACTCTCTTGAAGGACAGTTTTTCCTCATTTGTATCTCTTGGAATAAAAATAGAGTTTTTCTTGTTTCCTTGTTAAGTGTAATTCTTGCTTTGTCCTTCATTAGTGTGAGGCTTACATACTGAATTGCTGAATGTGTTATGGACACTTCGCTTGCCTTCAAGTAGTTAGCTGTAATATTCTTTGTTTTCTGCATAAACATGCCTGCTTTTCTTTAATGGAGACAACAGTCACATCTGTGTAAGTTGGTCACTTCCAAAGCATCTTGGAACTTTGAATTCATAGAAAAAAAAAAGATCAGTTTTTAAATGACTTCTTACCTTCCATTATACTGTCAAATGAAGATACGTTTATTTTCTACTTTGTTCTGTGGTGGGCAATGTATTTCATTTTTGGCTAGTATTCAAGGGCTTTAGTTTTTCTTTATTGTGATGAGCAAAATCAATTATTTAGCGCAAAACATTTTTCTGTGATTTGTGGGGAAAAAATTCACAATAAAAATGATTGTGTGTGTAGGAATTGTTGAAGATGTAGTTGGTTTTTTTGTTTGTTTGTTTTTAATTATAAAAACCATGATAATATAAGGATTCTGCTTTTAGCAAGCCACAACTTAAATAGCCAGATAAGTTTATGGGAAGAATAGAAAGTAGTATTCAGTGGAGCAGAGCACCTAACTGTGAGGTGTGATATGAAAAGAGGCATTACAAAGTAGTACTGGGACATCTTGGCTTCTATTTCTGCCTGGAAGATTGAAAGAAGATTGGAGAAAACAGTTCTGACAAGTCAACGTGCATTATGGTTCCAGGTCTGCAGACCAGCAGAATATAAGCATTTGCATATACCTTAAAAACGTAGAGTAGCATATGGTGCAGTTTCTAGGGTTGGCCGTTTTTATGATGTGAAATTGCAACAGCAGTGTATGGAGTACGTAGGGTTCACTGTAGATCCAGAGTATGCAACCTGGTCTGGAAAGTGGTGAAAGAAGCATGGGATTTTGGTGTCACAGGTGTGTGCAACACATGCTTCTCAGTGCCGGACTGCAGAACTATTACTGGAGAACAAGTCTTTTCAAATTTGTTATTTCCATCTTCTTTTAAAATGCTCTTCACACATCAAGTTACGGTAGGAAAATCAAACTGTTGGAGCGGTTCTGGGAATCTGGGAACGTAGTGCTCTTTGCTCAGTGTTGTGTGTTGCCATTGTGAATGTGTTATTGGCTGTGATAATTATTTATGCAAGTTTTAGTTTCTGTCAGTTTCTGAAGTGTGAATTTAGTACTTGCCTTTAAGGATTATGGTTAATACTGGAAGACAGTGGTGTGACTTCTCGATGCCTAGATTCAAAACCTTGTGAAACTGTTTTGTGATAGAATTCCTCACACGAGACAAAAGTCATGCTGATGCCATTTGTGAATTTAAAGTTTGTTTGAAGTTACACTCAGGTATAGAGGTCTATATCCTATACATACTATATCTATTTTGAATATAGTATATGCTTTCTGTGAATTTAGACTTGAAAAAAATAGTAATTTGTATTTAAACCTAGTACCGCAGGACACTTTTTTGTGCTTAATGATCTTAACAGAACTCAAGACTCTTCACTTCTTTTATGATTACAATTTTTTGATACAGAGGATCTGGGCTATGCTTAAATTACTGTAATTATTCTGTAAGTCAAGTCAGGTTCACATTGTCATCTGCAAAGACTAGTCGCTTCTGAGAGCTTTGTCCTTGATGAACTGATTTTTCCACTTGGTAGTATGAGTTTGGAGAGCAGTGCAGATGATTCTCCACAACAGTTGCTGCAATTAAATTCAATAATAATATGATATGTTTGTAGCAAGCCAAATATCTCCATTAAAGACATTTGCAGCATTTATATATAGCAGGATAATTTGGAAACTTAGTGCTGATTTGATTGCCTTGATGGATGAAAGTTGGCATACTTTTAGGCAAATTATTTTAAGATTAAAGGATTATGTCATTCCATAGCAGGATGTCCTAACATTTCTGTTCTTAAAGAGGTATTCAAGGTACAGTTAATTCTGCTGTATATGTTTATTTTTGTGAAACAAAAACCATGGTTAAATACCTGCGTTTAGACACAAATAAGACGTTGACAGAAGCCTTACTAAAATCTTGTAAATTGCTATATATGTTAGTTCACAAGGAAGACAGCTTTGAACATTGCCCAGAAAGGTCTGGTTGGTAGTACCTTTGTTGCAAGGGCTGACTAGCATCGTAGTGCTGCATAGTGCAGAACATCTGTAATCAGCCATTTGTGTGAAATGTTGTCTTTTTGGTTAACTGTTTAAACTTCAGAGTACTTTTTTAGTATTTGTTTTTGTTTGTTTGTTTGTTTCTATTCAGCTCTTTTCGCTGATGGAGATGAAACCTCCCATTTCCCGAGCAAAAATGATTCTCATCACAAAAGCCGCTATTAAAGCTATCAAGGTAAAGTACAGCAGAAGAAAAACAAAAATGTAACACTAGCAATGTGTTATTATTTTGCTTCCAAGTAACTGCATCTGTGGGTATTCCAGTCTTAGCTTCATGGATATATTTGAGTTGGCATTAAAAATGTTATTTAGAAACAAGTGAGTGGTGAACATCAGCTTGTGGTTTTAGACTAGTAGCATAATGCCAGTTTTTTTTTTTCAGTTACTGCTTTTTAGTGCCACCCACTGTGGTGTTATGATTTCTATGTAATAAAATTTTAAACATTGCAACGTGCAGCTGCATTATAACATTGTAAAACATACTGAACTTGCTTATAAAATAAATCCAGAAAGTTCTCACTAATACTGTAAAAGCTGTGTGTTTTGTGTACGCATTGCACTACTTCTGACAGAAAGAATAGTTTGTGTGTCTGCTCTACCCATGACATCTTTTTCTCCATTAGCTGTACAGCTTGATTAATGCCAACATATTTCTTTCTTGAATATGAATACAGTATTTTGTGTATAGTCTATACTATGTGGTCATAAGCATTAAGAATTAAAAAAGTGATAAAATGGTGTCATTGCTAAGTTGATGATAAACTGATGTATGTTTTTCTTTTCCAGCTTTACAAACATGTTGTCCAGATTGTAGAGAAGTTTATCAAAAAGGTAATGAAAAAAATGTTAAAAAAAACTACTATCTGCATCTGTTACTACTAGTGTTATTCGGAGATTGAAGGGCAAAATGCTGTTTTGTTAAGATTTTTATGTATTTTTATCTCTTTGACCCTATAATCTCCTTATTTGAACTTTTCATGCTACGTTAGGAAGGGTCAGAAAAAAAAAAGAGTGTAAAATTCCTCCCTCTGTAGTTTCTTAGTGTTGTTGATGTTCAGACTGATTTTCACTGTGGTTGTGTTTGAACCCAGTAGATGGTTCAGCACCGCACCGTTATTTGCTCACTCCCCTCCTTCCCCGTGGGATGGAGGAGAGAATCGGGAAAAAAATCAAGATAGAACTCATGGGTCGATATTAAAATGATGTACAAAGATAGGGAAATGGAAGAGGAGAAAAAGGATAATAGCTATTATACATATGTTTATATAAAAATTATATATAATATACTTATTTTGCTATACGGGGTGTAAGTAGAAGTTATGCACACACAACCATAACTTGCATTTCTGTAAAAATGTTCATGGCTCCTTCTCTTTGGTGAAAATACTACATTGTCTAGAAAGTTATTGTTATATAAATTGAAAGTGTTTTTTATATTAGGATTCTTAAAACTTTTCGTATGTACTGGTCATTTTGGTTCATTAATGATGCATAATACCAACTTCTTTAATTGATTTAAAATTGAGTCTTTCATTTTTAGTGGAAATTTGCATTTGGACATAGTATTACTTTTCACTTTTTGTTGTCCTTGATAACTGTTACTTACTGTTGAATGTATTTAAATATTTATTTTCATACAGAAGATATTAAAAATTTGCAAAAGGGGAATTATTTTTGACAATATTGTTTGATTTTATGTCATCCGTGGTTTTCTCTGGAGCCCATGTAGTTCTAGAAACAAATTATTATTCTTGTTGTGTTTTTTTCCTACTCTAATAATCTAAGTGTAGATTTCTTAAAGGAATGTAAGGAGAGCATGTTACCTTGTTATCATCACTGTATAATGGAAAATTGTTTTGTTTTCAGTGCAAACCAGAATATAAAGTCCCTGGATTGTATGTTATTGACTCTATTGTTCGTCAGTCTCGTCACCAGTTTGGAACGGATAAGGATGTCTTTGGGCCAAGATTCTCTAAAAATATTACAGCCACATTCCAGTATTTGTATCTCTGTCCATCTGAAGACAAGGTACAACTATGATTTCCTAAGTGTTGTGAATTGGTAACAGTATTACTTTGGCATTCCCATGTACAAGTGAGATAATTTGGTGATTGGCGTCCTTGTAGTGAATATTATTATATGAGATGATAAAACATTCTGAGAAACATTATTGACAGTAACAGTTAAATAGAACTTCTAGCTAAAAAAAAATTTTGTCTGAATTCATCAGTTCTGTCTATACAGATGTGTGAACAGTGTGTGTGTGTGTGTGTGTGTGACCATGCCAAAACTTTTCTTCTTGAGATTCCTTCAGGACGACTTATTAGTGAAGGTGTCTCCCACAGGAACTGTTAGAAGTGCCAGAGTTATAGCCAAGTGCCAGACTTGTAACCAGTGGAGGTTCTGCTCATTTTTCAAGACTTACAGAGTGACTAGTCAAGGCCAAAGATGTTGCTGTCCTGAAATTGTTTTTTAGACCAAAATCTTGTTCTAAGATGATCATTTTAAGTTTCTGTCTAATTGATAGTACTGTAGAAAATGTTTTGTGAAATTGTTTAATCATTTAGCTTTAACTTCCTGCAGTGATCAGAGCTTTTCTACCTGTTTTCCTGGTCTTTTGAATAATGATGGGGAAGGATTTTCAAGCATCAGTGAAGGAGTTGGTTGGATTAGTAGAAAAAAAATTCGGACAGTCTTCACTAACTTTAGAATTTTGTTCTAGTATTTTATTCTAGTTTTATGGCCCATCTCTTCCATGGGCTTTTCTAGCTCATCTTCATTTTTCCTGTCTTTATCACATTTATTGTTTGTTTCACCCCTTTATGTCTGTCTGTGAAGAAATGGTGGGGCTGATGTGACTTCCTCTATTGTTTATTAAATCTGGATTTTCTGCCTGGCCAGAGCAGCTTTAGAAAAATGGCACAAGAAACTTCTTACTGAAGGCGATAATAAGTTGACAGATTCTGTCTTTTGCATATACAAGATCTTGCTGACCTATGTGACAACAGTGGGTTATTTCAAAGGTCTGCCCAATTCTGTTGCACTCCTATGTTGTTAAATCTGTTGTTCTCAATGCTTAAAAAAATAGAATAAAATTGGAGTTTGTGTATTAGGAAAGCTATATTTAGTGTTGATGTCTGCTTTTGTTTCAACAGAGTAAAATAGTCCGTGTCCTGAACCTTTGGCAGAAAAATGGTGTCTTTAAAATTGAAATCATTCAGCCTCTTCTGGATATGGCAGCAGGAACTAGTACAGCTGCTCCGATGACAGAAAACGCTACTAATAATGAAGGTATGAATGACTTGAGTGATGGCATTGGTGGACAAAGGGGAGGCAACTGTTGTCATCTACCTGGACTTCTGCAAGGCCTTTGATGTGATCCCCCACTACATCCTTATCTCTAAACTGGGGAGAGATGGATTTGAAGGGTGGACTATCCAGTGGATAAGGAATTGATTGGAAGGTTGCAGCCAGAGGGTTGTGGGCAACAGTTCTATGTCCAGGTGGAGGCTGGTAATGAGAGGTGTCTCCCAGGGGTCTGTCTTAAGAGTGGTAATCTTTAACATCTCTATCAATGAAAGATCATTTTGATCATGGGATCAAAAGCACCCTTAGCAAGTTTGCTGATGACACCAAGCTGAGCGGTGCAGTTGATATGGCAGAAGGAAGGGATGCCCTCCGGAGGGACTTTGATAAACTCAAGAAATGGGCCCACGAGAACCTAATGGGGTTCGGCAAAGCAAACTGCAAGGTATTGCACTTGGCTTGGGGTAATCCCAGATGTGTATACAAATTCCTTGAGAGTAGCCCTGCTGAGGAGGTCCTGATTGATTAAAAAACTGAACATGAGCCAGCAGTGTGTGCTCACAGCCCAGAAGGCCAGTGGTATCCTGGCTTTCATCAGAAGAGAGATGGCCAGTGGGATGGGGGAGGTGGTTGTCTCTCTCTGCTCTGCCCTATGAGGCTCCATCTGGTGTACTGCATCCAAGTCTGGGGCCCCCAGTACAGGAAAGATGTGGAGCTGTTGGAGAGGGTCCAGAGGAGGGCCATGAAAATTACCAGAGGGCTGGAGCATGTCCCCTGTGAAGACAGGTTGAGGAAGTTGGGCTAGTTCAGTCTGGAGAAGAGAAGGCTCCGGGGAAACCTCATTACAGCCTTCCAGTATTTAAAAGGAGATTATAAACAGAAGGGAAATCAGAGCTTTTACTACTACTTTTAGAGAAAGGTGAATGATATTAGAAACTTGGCTACTTTCATATTGAAGTGCCTACTAGTTGTTTTGACAGTAACATATTAATATGTTGAACTTGATTGTCACAATTATGTGGACCAACTGAACTCATTGCTGATGCAAATGCTGATACTAAATGATTGTTTTCAGAATGCCTCAAATCTATATTGTTTGAATGCACACATTTTCCTAAAGGTGACTTCAGTATCCCCTCTTAAAATAATCTTTTCTTGAGTCTGAAATATTTTTCTGTTTCTTCTCAGATTTATAATTCTCATGTTTTTTTTTTAATGTTAGGATCTGCATCAGTAAAGTATGACATTACATGGAAGAGCTTCACGTTACAGTGAATCGTTTTAGTATCAGAAAGCAACAGCTGTTAATCTCTTCCAGTATGAGACCCCAAAACATCTTATACTGGTGTCTCAAATCCAGATTCCTGAACAGCAGATTTATGCCTGACAGCAGGCTTTATGTGGACTGCTGGTTGAAAACCACTGACCTAGTGAGCTGAGTAATGACTGCCTTCCCACAGAATTTTTACTGACCTATTCTATGCCACATAAAATGCTGGTAGTGAAGTTACTGAATTGTAGAGGAGAAAATGCATGCCACAGTTCTCTTTCTCTGGAGGGCCTTCCTTTTGAGCTTCTGTATTTGTCTTAGCTTTGGTAATGTTTGTTGCGCTTGCATATGTTGTGAATGAAGTGTGATGACAGACGACAAAATAAGGATGCACAGTAGCATTAATAGAATCTTCTCCAGTGGTGATATGGAAAGTTCGTCTATTGACAGTCTGTATGTGGCAGGGCAGGGGAAAAATGTCTTTGCATCTGAATGCAAGTGCAGACTGGTGGTTATACAATTTCATTCTGATATGACAAGTTGAGTGACGCTATTTTTACTGTCTCTGTTTTGTCACTAGCTGTCAACAGATGGGGTGTTTTTTGCCTGAATATTAATTCTGATTTCAGTCAGATTATTCACATGCACCTGAGGGGATAGTTTGGCCCTGAAATAAACTTATTAATGATTAATATAGATATATTATGAAAGAGAATCTGTTTCACTCATAATGCTACAGTCTATTTAGCCAAAAAAGAGGAAGATAAATGCAAATTTTTCTCCCTTGAGTGAGCAGATCTCTTTCTGAATATATACCGGAAGTAATTTGGGAGTTGAATTATATTTCAAAACAATCACATATCTTTTTTCAGTACTTTAGCATTTGATTGCTGGGAAAGTATTATTCAACATGTTTGTGTTTGCTTGCTGCGTGTCAACATTGCAGTAATTTAAACTGCAAATAGATGAATGGGTTTAAATAAATTGGTGTTGTGAAGCAAGAATATTTGTTTAGTTTCTCAAACTAAAAAATATTTGTGAGTTTTTTTTTTTTTAACTTTATCCTATTGTACAGTTTCACAGTATTCCAATAAAATTTATTTGCTGGAGAATAGTTACTTGCTCACAGCATGGAGAAGTTGATGGCATTGCTGCTAATTTACAACACTGTAATTTAAAGCAAAGAGAATAGGAAAGCTGCATGTGTAGACTGAGCTAATAGCGTGCCTTAAAATGTGATTGTGGTTTTAGTAGGGCTCAGTGGAAATGAGTCTTTTCCTGGAGGAGTTAGTATGTGGTGATTTGTACAATACGAGGAAGGATTTATCATGCAGATGCAAGTTTGGCTTTTGCCTGTGTAAGAGTGGCATGTGAAAAAGCTTTGCCAAAGGAAGGAGATGCTTGTGAAATATTTTTTAGAAACCTTTAACTATTACCAGACTTTTCAGCAAAAGTTCAGTTAATGCTAGAAAATATATTCTGTTGCCTGTTGTTCAAATACTTCAAGTTAAATGAAGAATTACGATTATAAAAATTCTCTTGAATTGAACCATTAGACGATTTATTTGAAATATTCATCAAAGAGAATGAGTATAGATTTTATAACTTTGAAAATGGAACTGTGGTTTTAAGAATACTGATATGCATTGTTTAACACTGTCTTGAGTAGTTGTCTTTCTCTTAACTATTCTACAGTTGTAAATACATAAACATCAAATTATCATAGAAAATACCATGCTGCGGTCACTTTTAGATAGGCTATCTATCTATTTAAAATTTTCTGCAGTATAGTAATGTGAGCAATGAATGGATCCAGTTGTAGGCAAAATGAATAGAATATGCAATTGGTGTAGTTTATATAGGAGTGCAGATTCGCTTCTTGGGTTAAATAAGCTAGTGTGGATAGATAGTTGTTTTGGGGAGGTGGATGTATGCAATGAAGAGTACAATGCATGTTTTGGAGTAACGTAGCTCTTTCTCCATTCCAATGGAACTTGTAGGTTCGCCACCCCCTCCAGCAAAGGTTGCTTCGGAGCCCCCTCAAGTTACTGCTAATTCAGTACCTACTATGCCACAGTTGCCCAGTTCCGATGCCTTTGCAGCTGTAGCTCAGTTGTTTCAAACAACACAAGGACAACAGGTAACCTTGTATGTATGTAGATTGGGGGACATGAATTGATAGGAGTTTTGAAGTTTCAAAACTAGGTTTAATATCTGAAATGTTGAGATTTAATGTTTGTACATGTGATTAAACAATTGTACTGTTGGAAGGCTTGAATACTCAAATCTTAGGATGTGCTAGGTTTTGCCTCTGGAGTATTTTAAAAATGACTTCATAATTCACTCATGTTACTGGTAGTGATTGTCCTGTGCTGTAGTCTGATTTGATACAATATTTATACCCTGTAGTTCTTCTGGTGCTATATAAAGTATGTTCATTGAACTCTGTGGTTTTTTTTTTTTTGTAGCTTCAGCAAATTCTTCAGACTTTTCAGCAGCCTCAAAAAGCCCAGTCTCCAGTCATAGATAACACTGTGATGGCTCAGGTTCAAGCTATTACTGCTCAGTTGAAAACTACAGCATCACAACCACCGGAACAAAAAGCTGCTTTCCCACAACCTGAGCAAAAAACATCATTTGACAAAGTAAGTTTTCATTTGTTCTTTGTGTGTAGTATTACCAATTCAGCAGGAGGCTGCTTAGTGGTTACCTCAATGTCTTCAATTTGCTAGAGGGAGAACGGTACAAGTTGCGTTTCTTTCCTTCTGGTCAGAAATTGTTTTTATAGCCGTTGCATTTTTCTAAAGCTTAATAAAATTGGTTTTGATCAGCTGAGTTAATTTCAATATTTTTGTCCTGCTTCTAACTTTTTCTTTAATTCTAGAGTAGCTAATTGTATAGGAAGACAACAATATTAAGGACATTTTGTTTTCCAGTTGTGTAAACTATTGAAAAAAATTGCTGACTCGATGTAAATTCTTTCAGAAGCTGCTAGATCGTTTTGACTACGACGATGAGCCAGAAGCAGTGGAAGACTCAAAGAAAGAAGATTCAGCTCCTTCTCCTTCAGTTTCTCAGCCTACCTTGTGAGTTTTCTTTGTCATAATAAACAGTTATTCATTATAAAATAACTTTTGTTTTCAAAGCTTACTAAAATTCCAAGCTACCAGTGCTTCACTGTTAGTGGTCAAAAGTTGAAATGTTATTGTTAACGTTTTCTGTTCTTTAGTGTGGTGATTCATTGTAAATGTGGCATGTGGCATCATTGATTGAGGAATGTGTTTAGTAGAAAAAAGCTGCTCGGTCTTGGTTTCAGGATGAGTTCTGTGTTTTTCTTGCACAACTGCATGTGTCAGGGCATTGTTAGTAATCAGCTGAATTGCTTTGTCCTCTGTGGAAAAAAAAAAGCTATTCTAAACATTGTAGTAATGTTATGTATTAACTACTAAACAAATTAAGTTTGGCTTTGCAGCTTAAAGATAGCAAATGTTGAATACCCATGCAGACTAACTCAGGCTCCTCCTTCTCTTTTGATGTGCATTTTGATGAAGTCTTGAATTACATGATCACATACTAGTTTTTCCCACAGGACCTCTCTCTCATTCAGTGCACAGGCTGGATGGTGCTCAATACCTGGGTTAGTCAATATTTCTTTTTTCCCCTGCTTTGGTGTGTGGCCTCATGTTTTTCTTTCTGTATATGCCATCAAAAACCCTGCTCTGAAAAACAGGATCACCAACTTTGTCATTAGTTTTTTACTGTGTTTATCACTTTAAGCACTTTAACATTATATATGTTAGTTAATTAAAATGCCTTTTGAGTAAATTGGCAGAATTTTCCCTATAATACAGATGGGAACTCTGGAGTACAGAAACAGGAGGTAGGTCTAACACCCACCACTTGTGTACGCCTAACCTAGAGGTCACTGGGCTCAGCTTTTCAGCATGTTTGTATTCCGTTTGTAGCACTTCTAAGCCTCTGCCATTATTACCTTATAGTTGTGTAAGATGCTTCTGAAAACTGGATTCCAGTAGTCTCATTTTGGGTGCACAAAATCGGAAGTATTCTATATGATTTTTCCAAGATCACATATAAGAATTATATGGTGCTTATGTTTTAAAATACAGTGAAGTTCCATTTCACATAAGCATTAACTTTCTTTATCTTCCTGAAATCCTATTTGTTTTCATACACAAGCTGTATCCTGTAAACAGATTCGATTGACTGCTCACACCTCATTAATTCCCTGAGCACTGTCCATTCTGTGTGTTGAATCAGGAAGTGAATGACACCACTCTGATGCTTGTGTGCTATACATACCCCTGTCTCCTCTGTCCTAAATTCTGTGCAGACTAAACTTTTTTTCCAGTGAAAGTATGGCTGCTGTTGTTGTACCCACAAGACAAACTGGAAAAGAGGATAATTAGCCTAAGGCAGACAACCTTAATGAAAAATTTACATAGTCTTAGGGCTTTAGCAAGACCGTATGAGTACAGGGGAAGAAAGAGGCTAACTCTTACGTAGCATTTCCTTAAATGTTAAAGGGCTGTTCTTACAATAGAGAAAAGGAAGACAGTTTTTATTCTTCTGGTTGGTTTTGTTCTCACTTTTTAGAGTGAAAGTAGTAAAATAATAAAGATAATTTTTCTGTCTGAGTTTAAAGCGAGAATGTGTAAATGGTACATAGAAATTTGTGAAAGAAAAACAAAGAAGTCTGTACGTCTACTGACTTGTCTCACCAAAATGTTATTGTTTTTAGTGGGTTTGCAGGAGAAGGTATACAACAGCCAGTATTTCCTCAGCTCCCAAATATGGATCCTTTTCAACAACGAATGATGGGAATGCAACAGGATCCAATGCGCCATCAGGTAACTTGAGGGTTTTTTTAGTTGCTTCTTCATCTGTTATGTCTTGTGTTTTATCATTTCCTCTGCTGAAGAAGCAAAGAAGTCGTGTTTCTGTTTGTGAAAAGTGAGTATGACTTAATCTTCCAACTGTTCCAGAAAGGATAATTTTGTTGTCTGTTGTAGTCAAGCTTTGAGAATTTGATATTTAAATATATGTAATTGCTTGACCTACATCTTTTTTCTCAGGCTTCTGGTCTTCCATTGTGACTTTAGTGCATAGAGACAGTTTTACTTCTTGCAGACTAGAAAAGCTAATATAACTTCTTCCTAACTGGAGGTTTTTGTGTATTTTGTTCTTCAAAGGTCCCACTTCCTCCTAATGGGCAAATGCCAGGTTTTGGTCTTCTTCCTACCCCTCAGTTTCCACCCATGGCTCAGCCTGTGATTCCACCGACAGCTCCTGTGCAGCAAACTTTTCAGACTCCTTTCCCAGTACAGAGTGAATCGCACATGCAAAAAACACATCAGCAGGTGAGGACCCCTTGCAATAAATAAGTTCTTAAAGTACAGTACTCTAATACTTGTCCTTACCCATGTTAGGTAGAGGTGGCTATGTCCAGAGGTGGCTGTGAGGGTTGTGTATCTGAGAGAAAGTTGGATAGCAGTAGTGCTACATGACGAGTGTGGTATTTCAGGAATCTAGCAAAAGCAGCATGTGTATACTGTATGTTTCCTTCTGTGACAGATTTGGGTTTGCATTTTGTCAGCTGCCTTCTTGCTTCTCCTCATTCTCTTTTCCTGTTCATGCTTCAGGAGTTCTAACAATGCAGTCCCATTTGGGAGAAAAACAATTTGAAAAATGTAGTTTTTAAAGACTCCGTAGATCTCTCAAATAGAGAAAATGAACTCGTAAGTCTGTAAAAATTCTAGTAAATAATATCAAAGTGTATGTATACACCTCTCTCCTGTTTTGAAGGTTTTGGAAGATACTGCTGGAAAATTTTAAAGTGAGGAAATAATACCAAGCTGTACTTCATGGTTACTTGTGATGTGACAAGTTCTATAAGTAATTCTTGCTTCCCACTTGGAGTAAAGGGATGATTCTCAAGATAATCTTCATAGTTTGTTAGTCTTGAAGTGTGTTGATTCAGTAAATTCTAAGGTGTTACCAAGGTTACTTTTTTAGATATTCCCTGCCAGGCTTGCATCATAAAGACTATTTAAAGTTTAGGCAGGATGCAGTATGTTTTGGAATGGGAAGCTATAGAGGATTTACGATAGGAAGGAAGAGCCATGCGGAGTATTTTTTCTTTTTACATGTGCTTTTTAACTGTGTTCTTCCATTTTAAGTACTCTTTTGATGGCTTAATTGCTTTATTCTTCAAATGTATTTTATTATGATTCATTTACATATATGGCTTAAAGTACTCTCTGGTATCATCTTGGAGCAAAGTTTTTCAGCAGATGTTACATACCTGTGAATTTGAACATAGAGCATGGTCAGCTGACTGACTTTATCATATTCTTTGGGCACCTGTACAGTGCTGAAATTAATAAAAATATGGAAAAACAATTTACACATTGAAGATGTGATTTTTTCCAAATTATTTTTACAGTGTTTTCATGCTGATTGCATTAAATTAATTTACTATCCGATTTTCTCACTGTTGGTGACTATAGTAGTGGTGAAGGTTTTGAGAAGAATTGCATTACGTTTTATTTTCACATATGTGACTATTCGGTATAATTTTAATACTCTTACCTAACTCAATCTAGGCACAAAATGAAATAAAATGCTCAGAGTACTCACCCCTAACATCAGTCAAACTTAATATTTTAGAATATGGAAGTGGAACAGCCACCTATTCAAGACAGAAAACGACATATTTCTGACAGCAGGAAGTCAAGATCTAGATCTGCATCAAGGTAAAATAGCAGAGTCTCTTTTTAATTTTGTGAGGTTATATATTACGTCAAGTATTAGATTTTACATGAGGAACATAAGTGTATCATGTCCAAAAATGTGGAAGTGCTTTACACATTTTGAGTGCTGAGAAGAGCTAGGCTGATTGGAGCTCAGAGAGTCTGTTTCTGTGCTGCCAAACCTGCTGCATAGTGTTGGAATTTCTGTGAGACAGCAATAAATAGCTTGGAGGCAAGCTAATTCTTCAAACTGTTGCTGGAGTTCTTTTTCAGTGCCGCAGAACTTAAAGTCTTGTTACCTGTGTTTTGTGCTGGCTTTGTGAGTGCCCTACTCAGTATGCTTACTTTTGAGGCTACTTCTTGGAAATCCCTATCTGCTGTGTTGGTTGGATTCCATTAGCAAATGCCAAAAGACTTTTAGCAGCAGAGTCCCTTTTTGACTTAATTTCAGGATTACATAAAATAAATTGCTGTCTCTGTATGATTCCATGTGTGGACAACACTTGTGAAATTTCTTGGTAGAGGCAAAGCCCTCAGAGGTTTTAATTGAACTCCCCTTCTTGAAAGGGAATAAGAACAAACAAACAAAAAAGACCTTTTCAACTTCGTACCTCTCAGGAAAGTCCAGTGTATAAGTACAGCTTAATATTGCATGTACTTCCATGTAGGGGTAATGAGAAGTAGACTAGTGACTCTTAAGACTTGCAAACCTCTGAAATCCATTCCAAGGGAAATGGAGTATCTATACAATTTTCTTCTGTCACTGGAGAGTAACTTCTAATACTCCCTAAGTTGAAGGGAAGCAGAATGTGATTTCAGTTTTGTCTGTGCTCTAAAGATGCTTCTCTTATGAAAAGATCTGTGATTCTATCTACTCTGGGATCTTGCCTGTCACAGAGCTGGTATTTTCCGTGTCTGAGCAAATCTGACTCTGGTATCAAAGCAAAGTCATCTACCCTAGACATAAGTCCTCTCCCTTACTCAGCTCTGTACTGTTTCTTTAAAGGTTTCCTCTTTTCCAGACAATGACTCGTTTCGAACTCAAACACAACATAAAGTATAATTGCATTGGCAGAATTTATTTTTGATCTCTTCTAGCCATTCTATTGTAAGAGGAATAAACATTTTCCTCGTTTAAGCAGAGGAACATGACATTTTTTCTGTTTTAATGTGGTTATCATTTTGATACTTGGCTTCAATACAAAAATAGTAGTATCAGAAATTGAAAACAATTAACGTCAGCTGGTGTGCTTTAATTAGTTGCTATAGTAATATAGTTCTAAATGCATGTGAGTAAACATGGATTTATTTTTTTAATGACTGAACTCATGCCTGGTTATTTAAATTGATATCTGAAATAGTTATCCATCTGTAAATGTCTGGGTCAGAAAGACTGAGCATAAATTGTTTCTGGTTTAAACTAGGTCACCTAAAAGGAGACGTTCGAGGTCTGGCTCCCGCTCTCGAAGATCACGTCATCGTCGTTCTCGATCACGGTCCAGAGATAGACGCCGACACTCTCCTAAGTCTCGATCACAAGAAAGACGTGAACGTGAGAGGGAGAGAGAACGCAGGTCTAAAGGCCTTCCTCAGATCAAATCAGAAACTGTTAGTGGTAAGTTTACCTTTTCTGTTTATTATTATTAATTTGTTATTATTGTAACCTTGAAAATTCTGGTGGTATCCTTTGTCAGATGTTCAAGATTTTCATGGTTCACACATGGATATTTTTTTTCACGTGTGTCCAGCATTTTCTTTAATGAACTTTAGAGCTCTGTAAGGTTGAAGATCCTGTAGTAGATACTATGCCTAAAATAGCAGGACAAACTTAGTTATTTTAGAAAAATTGCAAGTGGCTGAAGAAGCTAAGACTTATTTGTTCAACTTAATGTTGACCAATCCATTTACCTTTAGTATACATCTTCCTCAAAAACACATCAGAGACAGCTCAAATGAAATGTGGAGAAATGTATCTTAGGTTGTCCCTTTTGGCTCCCTGACCAGTGGCTTAGTGCCACTTGGAGTATTTGATCTGATTCCAGTCCATCTTCTCCTCTCTGTCTTTTTTCTTTGTGTTTCATGCTATTTGACATGCTCTCCAAGACTCATCCGTACAAAAAGGAAATAAACTGTACTGAATTATTTTCTGAACTATTTTGAAGTTGGTGAGAATGAAATGCACTGTGTACCAGAAAGTCCTGACACTCATAAGGGGCAGTTGGGCCTTCTTGGAATATCTCCAAGTCAGAAATATTTTGTTTGTAAAATAGAAGAAGAAAAATCTTAAACACTCTGATGTTCTTTTCTTTCCTTCAAGACGTACAAAGTAAAGCAAATTGAACAACAGGAGGCTGAGCACATGATTATGATTTTTTCTAACGATGCAGTGTTGTGCGTCTCTCAAATCTGAAGGGGAGCTTTGACCTGGAAAACACATAGGCTAATGTTATTCTTAAAGGATCTTGCCTTTGCGGGAGTTCATAGACGGTATCTAGTAGCTGTCTTCTAAATATTCTTGGGGGCATCAAATAGAATTAAAGCATTCTTTTTGATATAAAAGGGACAAAAGATATGAATTTGTAACTAATCAAAACCTGTGTATGACAGTAACATTACTTTTAAAGTACCACAAAGAATTAATTAGTTATTATTTTAAAGGATTTAATGGCAATGGTGTAAGATACAGTTTTGCCATCAGGGCTCCCAGATTGCTAACCTAAAAAGCATCATATGACAATTTTGTATAACTTAGAGTGAAAACACAGGTGAGTGCTGAATGTTGCTGTAGTGCTTTTGAAAGTATGTGTTACTTTGTGCTTGTCTGCTGCTTTATTACCTTGAAGAAAAAAGCAAAATAGGCATGTTACTTGCTTTTCTCCAGGAGGTGTGGGGGGAAGCTTCTATTGGTTAATTTTTCACTTAACCATTAAGAGATATGACACCAAATTGGTTGCTAAAGAGGGTAAAAATTCTGCTGCTCATATTAGTTCATCACCACATTCTGGAGGAAAACCTTCACAGCAGTGAGTGTGTCACTAAAAACAATCTAACTATCACTTTGCTAGTAAGCACCATCCATGATTTGGGATGCTGGCCCAGAGCTTGGATTTCATGCTAAGCAAAGTGAATTATCTTGTAAAATATCCATTGCAGGTGAGAGGATATTTCATGGAACAGTCTTGGCAACAAAGCATATTTTTCCTTTTTGTAATTATTTGAGGAGCTTATTCTCATCAGAATTTGGAGGTCATTTTAGTAGGGGTTAACTAGACAGCTTCTTAGTGTTTGCATCTTAACAATGGTTTGGATGCCATGGTCAGTTCAGTTCTGGGCAGGCAGGCAAAGAGGCCTTTCAAACACTCCTGAAGATAATACCTCATACTAGCATACTTTTTTCCTTTAGATGTCATAACTGACTATTTTAATGTGACTACTTGGACATTTTGGCTTGTGAAATCAGTACTTACAAGTACTCTTACAGTCTTTGTTAACTCTTTGATTGTAGTTTGTAGTACTACGCTTTGGGTAGGACAACTTGACAAAAGGACTACGCAGCAGGATGTTGGAAGTCTCTTGGAGGAGTTTGGCCCAATAGAATCAATAAATGTAAGTATGAATGGTTCAGTGCAAGTCTAGGCTTCAAAAGTGCTTTTCAGACTGTTTCAAGTTAGCTTTATTTTTAATACACTGTAAAGACTGAAGGGCTGTCATTTCCTTTATGATTGTGTTTTCTGTTGTGAAAACTCAATTCATTTGTCCTCTCATTTGGAAAGAAAAAAAAGGCAGTTTCTTTGCTGTTTATATATTAAAAATGCCTTTGGGATAATTTTCTGAATCACCCCCACTTTCATAACTCACGCTTCTCTCTAGAGGGAATGGAATAAGAAAGGGTAATTGAGTTCCTTGTCTGCTCCATTTTGTTGTTTGATGATAGGAATGTAGAATCTCAGCTGGTGATCATTTTGTTTGTTTCTCTTCTGTCGTTTTAGATGTAAGCATAGAAAACAGTATTATTTGGCTTTATTAAGGATGAATATATATATATGATTGTGGATTTTTATTTAAGCAAAATATGTGACTGATTTTCTTGCTATTCTCAAATTTTGTAAAACAGAATTGAAACTTTTTTTCTCAAATTCTTTGCATGTAATAAGAATGATTATAAAACTGCAGATAAAACAATGTGGAGGTACAGATGGCAATCTGTGGTATTTGGAATAAAGCAGGGGTATTAGTGTATGTTGTTTCTTCCCAGAGATTAACTAATTCTGAGGCCATAGCACTTCTATGAACGCTGTTGACAATTTTAAGGATTAAATGTGCAAAAGGAGTCCATATTCTCACATTTATTAGCATTTATTTCTGGAAGATGCTGGCTGTTTTAGCCTCTTAAACTAACATTCTCTTTCATACCCAGTAATTCTTTTTGTAACAGGTGCTCATGTTCCAGTTTTCTGTAATTTGATACTTGTATGTTGTTTGTTACTTGGCTACTGTTAACACATTTTTTTTTCTTAAAATACAAACAGATGATACCACCGAGAGGATGTGCCTATATTGTAATGGTTCACAGACAAGATGCTTATCGTGCCCTACAAAAATTGAGCAGAGGCAACTTCAAAGTCAATCAGAAATCTATAAAGGTACTTCTTGGATAACATCAAGCTGTTGTAATTACTATAATCCTTTTTCATCTATTCTAGATTTATTGGTATTTCGGACTTCTGTATAGACCGGATCTGGTATTCTGTAAATTTATGTGAATGAACCACTTTATTCATATATATTCTTCCTGTTCTGTCATGTGATTAAAGAAACTTGTATCACTTTCTCTGAAAGACTGCCAGTAACTGTCCAACTGGTGCAGTTGTGTGGATGGTGTTCTAGTCATTCTGGTGGACTGTAACTGTGGCGTTCTTGTTGCTGCCTAATAGTCTTATCTGGAATTAAACACAGTTACAATCCTACAAAGTGTACTAATAATTAAGGAAGAACACATTCATTAGTCAGGTGTTTCCTTTTGCGGAACATGATATTCGAGAGTAACACTGCCCCTGAAGAGAAATAAAATTAATTATAGTGACTGGGGAACATTGGAAAAAAAACTGCCTGTGTACATGTTTGCAAATCATGTGCCAGAGTCAAGCAGAGACATAAGAACTAATTGTGCCCTTAAAAAAAGCCTCCTATTTTCAGAGTGTTTTTCCTGCTGTTTCAAGAATATGTTTGTTTGCTTTGTACCCTTTCTTTGGATGTGCTATTTTGTCATAACTGATAATTTAAACCATTAAACATTACTAACTACGTGTATTTTTTTCCTCAAGATTGCATGGGCTTTGAATAAAGGAATAAAGCCAGATTACAAGCAGTATTGGGATGTAGAATTAGGTGTTACTTACATACCGTGGGACAAAGTTAAGCCTGAAGATCTTGAAAGCTTCTGTGAAGGTGGAATGCTGGACAATGAAACTCTTAGTCCAGGTAAAGTACTGCTACTTCTTTAAATGCTTTTAAAAAGTTGTCCTTTATACTGATGCAGTGAAATTGGTATGGCATACTTTTCTGACTGTGAGGTGCATATGAAGTGCTTGAGATGACTAAGAAGTGCAGGATGTGCAAACCATAGATTAGAGACAGTTTGCAGGCAGTTAATGGCAGTCCCCATCAGGGGTTGAACGGTTGGATTTCCAGAGGTTGAGCTAAAGTTGCGCTTGGACACCAGACAATCTGTGAGTTGCTTGGACTTTGCCACTGATAGTAATCAGTGTTGAAAGCACTCGGTAGTCCCAGAACCTGTTTCCCCTCTGGTTTGTGTGAGCTATCTGTAGCAAAGGAGCCTGTCTTTGGTGTACCTGTGTAGGAACTGATCTGACAGCAACTTTATGATTTCCATAAAAAATTACCTTTTGTTTTCATACTTATGAGCAGTTCTGTTAGTGAGTCTTCTATTTATCTTGACCTAAACAAAAACCTTATTTTATTGTAAGCAGTGAAAATACCAGGCTTCTGTGATTGTATTAAGAAAATTACACCTGTTCAATATCAGCAACTTCAAGCTATGACGGGCTTCAAAACAACACAGAATTGCTAGTCTGCTAGCTGTTGTGATTTCTAAAAGTAGTATTAAATGAAAGCAATACTTAAAATTGAAATTGCCGTAGGTTTCTGGTGCTCTGCACTACTGTGTTGGTTTTAACAGTGCAACCTGGTTTTAACAGTGCAACCATTGTGTGGTGTTCTATCTCACTACTGAAATGTTATTTCAGAGTTTTGTCATACTGTCAAATTTGCCCTAATTTAGATAGTTACTATTTTAAATAGTAGTATGCTTTCATGATAAATAGATGTAAGTTGAGCATGTTGTTTTATAAATTGAATTCTTATTGATTTTAAACATAACCTCAGGTGTTCCAGTGTACTCTTTCCCATAATGCCTGTTCTCCAAACCCTTTTTTCTACTTTGCTGTCTTTTTCCCAAGAAATTCTGACAAACAAGTGGCCCAAAACAACCTTACTATTTTTGTTATGGTTAATGTGTCAGGACGTGTAAATGTTAACAGTGCAAGGAACTGCAAAATACAATGAGTAACTAATAAAATGAATAAACTTAGTTGCCATTTTTCAGTGATTTGCTGTAATTGTGCCTGAAAATACTTGGATGTTTTTTCCTTATAAATGTACTAAAATGTCTCATAGCTCCGTGTTTCCTAGCTCTTCTCATTTTCTGAGAAATTGTTTTAGTTGGGCTATTTCTGTAAACATCACAGAGCGCATGGATTGTACATAGTAATATTTGACTACTTGTCAGCTTTCTCAGAACTGATGCATATATGTCATTGGTTTCTTTCTTTTTGTGTAGAGTGGAAGGGGATTCCCAAGAAGAATGAAAATGAAGTAGCTCAGAATGGTGGTGCAGAAGCTACGCATAATGAACCAGTGTCACCTATACCTAAAGCTTTACCTGTTCCAATTCCTGTTCCCATGCCTGCACCAATTACAGTACCTCCTCCACAGGTGAGAGTTGCTTCCCATTTGCTGTAGATTTCTGAACAAAAACTTGAATGATTGTTCAGCATGGCAGTAGTACATTAAACGGAAGAGAGAAAGTACATACATTAAACAGAAGGGTGAATTAACTGAATCATCTTGTGTGTATGTGTGTGCATGTTGTTGTTGTGCCTGTTTAAAAGCAATACCTGGCTTTCTTTACTTAGAGGAGCATTACAGTCTAGTAGGAGAACTTCCCTTTTCTGCTGAGTCGCAGTGGCAATGGAAGACTTGAAAGCCTTAAAATCCTTAAAGGTTTGGATTGTATTTTGTGCCCAGCAGGAATAGGGTGTCTGGTTTGGTTTTCTTGAAGAAGGGTGTAGTTTGCATGTACCAGGACAGCCCTGGGAACTGAATCAGCATGTGCTTGGTGGGAATGGTGGAGAATTTGCTCCAAAACCTCACTGCTGACTTAATAGTAATGTAGACAAGAGCATATGTATGTCTGTCAAATACGTCTTTGAAGTGTTGTAGGACTGTACTTCTAATACTTATTGCTGCAATCTAAATAAATTATTACAGCAGTTTATTTTTATTAATAGGATGAATTTCATCCACTCCGTTTTATGACTGTGTTAATTTTTTTTGTTTTCCTGATTAGTTTTTTTACTATTGGTTTAACTCAGCTACAGATCTAAAATAACGTATTGCTTTTGTGTTTGTTCATATTGTGTACACTCTTTTAGAACAGTCCTTGGGATTTCCATGTGAAAAAATTCATTTTCTACCTTTGTTGTTATAGTGGTTCTTTAGTCAAAATTGATGTTCATTTGTTAAAAGAACAATGTCTGAAACTTTACTACAAGTTTCAGTAGCGTGTAATAACAATTATTCCCTTCTGTGCTTTACAGTCTATTTCTTTTATCTTATTGACACAAGAGCATTACTAGTTTTATAGTAATAGTTTACTTCCTGTCACTTTTAAGATGAATAGTATACCTTCTTCCAAATGGGAGGAAGTTTGAATAAAACTACTTTTAAATCTTGTGAAATGTTAGGGACTGTAACGTGGCAGACACTCAGTGAAGACCAGGAACTCCTGTTGTTTGAAGACGTATATAATTTACTAGTTACTTGATTTGAGAACATGGTATGTTGTTTTGACACAGAATTCCTTAAATGCTCCAAGACATTCTTAGTGAAGAATATGAGTTAAATCTCAAATTTCAGAAAGCTTTAATAGCCATTAGCTATAATTAGCTTTAATTGGAGTTAACTATATCAAACACTAGTGGTTTTTTTTTGTGTATTTCCCTTAAATCTCTGCTGAAAAAGAAAGTGTAAAGAAAAAGTCACCCAGTTCTAGAATATAAGTGTGTCATGGTAATTTATATATGCCTCACGAGCTTCAATGTTCTTTACTACAGCAAAGATACTTGCACGTTTGCAAATTCAAGCTAGGATTGGAGAACTGTACTTGGCCTTCACCTCTGGTTTTGCTTTGCACTGTTCTTTAGGCTGTATTATACTTATCAATCCATTTGTCTTTTCTGGGGTGCCATGAAATTAAAACAGTAACAGTTCTAAAAACTTGCTAATTAAGTTCAGCTGTGATGATAGTAATGGTGTTAGTGGTAAAAGTAACATGTGTTTAGGACTTTAAGATGTGGGGAGGCTGTGAAGAGTGTTAGTTTGCTGCTGTTTCTGTCCAGCCTGGAAATGGGCATCATCATAGTGATACTTAGATGCTCAGTTGGTCTGTTAGGTTGAAGTCCTTTTAGCCAGGGAAGGTACCCAGTTCACTCTTGTTCCTCTGATCAGAAAGCAGATCTGATTCCTGTGACATGTCAGAACAAATTTGATGCATTGTCTTATTTTGGGCTGTGATAATGAAGTGTAGGGCTGCCTGACTGGTACACCCAAATATGATTCCCATACTTTACTCTTCCCTCTTCTCCCTTCTTGATGCTATTTTTGTTAGTCTTCTTTCTTTTTCTCTGTTCCAGGCTTGCAAGAACTCTAGTCTAATTATCTGTTTGTGTACAGCAGCTTCTAGTGCTATATCCAGTAGTTTCTTATATCCTGGTCATTGAGCTCAACGTGAGGCCAGGGCCTGGTTAGCAGCTCTGTGCTCTGCCTGCAGCCCTAACATTGTCCCACTAAATGGTTGGGATCAGAAGACGCTGCATCACTCCTTTCTCTGCTGGAACCCAAATAGGCCTCCTGCGTGTGGGCTATGCACATAGGAGACCTGCTCTGTTGGACATTGCCTGTGAGGGGTGTAACTGCCTGCAAACTGGCCTCCTATTGTCAGTATCACTGAAACCCATTAATATACGTAGTAGTAAGGTGCTTAAAACCAGTAATGTCTTTTATGAGTGATAGCCCCCATAGTTAAGTCTAGTTCTTTGGCCTGATAGCATGCACAGCATTTTTTGGCTACAGTGTCCTGGGTTGTTGGCAAGATAGGTGGAATATTGTTGTTGTGTTGTGCCACTGGTGTGAGCCCTTTTCTTGCCTGTAGATTCAGATCTCTGAGCTGTTGCTGAATCTGGTCCCACTCCTCCAGGTCTGAGTAATCCACCTCAGTGGTCTGCTCTGAGGGTAGGTCCGTGTTTATCTTCAAGTCATATTGCAGTGTTGAAGATGAAGTTTACTCTCAACAACCAAGAGAAAGACTTGTGTTAGTTAATAGCACTTGTGATGCCAGTTGTGTTGCATGTTCATTGACAAGCTTTACTGGTGTTCCGTTTTCTTAGCAAGGCTTGGTGGTACCCTACCAAAACTGCCATTCTTTTACAGTGAAGAATGGCTCAGGCTTTGCTAGGGTGATAAACTGAAGTTTATTGTTGCTGCCCTTACTGTAAGTTTCCCAGTCCAGCCCCAAATCCATTTTCTTTGCTTAATGAGTTGTCATCCAGAAGCCACAATCCAAAATGTGCGTACCTCCTTACTTTCCTGGCATATTACCAAGTACCACATGCTCCTCCTTCCTACAACTAGGTGGATATTGGACAGCTCCTCCATCATATACCCTTTATATTGAAACTGGCAGACCTCTCCTTGCCGGTCTTGAGACTCCAGGTGCTCTTAAACAGATACTTACTTGTCTTGGAGCATGGATGTAGATTGTGTTGAGCCGGTGATTATCCTTCAATTCTCAGTCTGAGAGGTATACTTTAAAAAACAGTTGTATCTGGACACAAACTAAGCCCTGGGACATGTTTGTTGAAATGCAGCACGATTTGCATTACAGTTATTGAGGGCTCAGTCACTCCAGTTTCTAAGGCTGCTAATAATATACCTTTTTTTCCCTAATGTTTTTCTCCCCATTAATAAAAGGTCTCCTCAGTAGCACTTTTGTTACTCTAGTTTTTTCCAGTCCACTAGCTATTGTTATGAAATTGTTCACCAGTCCTCTGTCCTTCTTGTCTGTCAGTGTTTATTAGCCATTGGTTTCATTTCTTTAACAGTGAAACTTTTAATTAGATATTATGATGTTTATGCACAGTTGTTAACTGCCTTTTTGTTTTTTTTTCATTTTTCCTTTAAGATTTTTGCCGTGTTACATAAAATGATGTTTTAGAGGGTTAATTTTTTTGAAGGGGAGCGGAATAAGTAGAGCAGTTAAGCTTTGATAATTAAGTGTGAATATCCTCTAATATCTATCTAAAATATTTTCCTTTGTTGTTAGTTCTGTTCTCATTCAGTCACAATTTTATTATTCATTACCCCTTCTGAAGCCATTCATAGAGTTTTCTCAGCTTTTCACTATGTAAGGGCTGGCAACACTTAACATATTTGCCCCTGTTTTACCTTCACCTTGCTCAGTTCCTTCAGTTAAGTACATACACTATATAAACACATTTGTGCAGTCAATAGTTCTATTGCAGTGTCTATAAAGAATTTTTTTTTCAAGCTGTTTTTCTCTGCAGGAGTGCCTGCAAACAAACAAAGACCTACCAAGACTTAAGTCATTATGGTTTTGGAGTACTTTTTCTAAACCTTTAACGATGATTGAATGCAAGCACCTCTAGAATTACTCAGTACTGGTATTTGTCTATGTAATATCAGCTCTATATGGTATTCCTGGGTTATGCTTGCCTGCTGATTCAGTTGTTGGCCTTGGAAGGTCCTAGTACCCAGAAGATTCCCAGTAGACCTTTCTGGTTATCTGTGCAGTTTTACTGTTGTTCACGTAACACTCTGTAAAACACCTGCACAGTCCAACCAACTGTCCCCCATGGGGCCACCTGTAACTTTTGTCAACCTCAAGTTTTTTCTGGCTGGCATTTTCTCCTGTTATGTGCAGTGGTGTCTCAGATCCTGTTCATTTAGCTTAACTGCAGGCCAGGGCTTAATCAGCATGTTATTGTAAAACAAAGATAAATAATGAATTAAAAAGTGGCACTTCTATATTAAAGCCTAATAATCAATGAAATTTGAGTATCATAATTAGTTGATTTAATAATTCTAATAAAGTTTTAATGTGCCTCAGCTCACCAACAGCTATTAGCAAAGAAGTTGGAACAGAAGTTTGAAGTGCTGTTAGTTACCTGGCAACTTTAAACATCTTTGCAGATTTAAGAACATTTTACTTAGTTCACTTTAATGCCACTTTGTTCAGTTCTAAGAATAAAATTGTCAACGGTTTATGGGCCGGTTCGGCCCGGTTCCGTGACTAATGGGACAGAGGACCCATGGTCCCACGCCCCAGGAAAGGGGAAGGGGGAGAGGGTAGGGAGATGGGCCTAAAGACAAAACAGCGGCAACGATCTGAGGAGGAAAACTAATTTACTAAATAAGATATTGGAATGCAAAATAACACAATATAATACAATATAATTGGAATTGAGCTAATAAATCAGATAGAGAGTGTCCAAAACTGAAGGCCTTACGCTAAAGCTGAAGGTGAGACGGTTGGGGAATGGCTGCTGCTGAGATGACCAGCAAAAGAGGAAGTCTCGGGACTTGCGTGCAGGTTTATCTTTCCCTCTGCGTGGAGAATGGGAACGCAAAGTCCTCTGGGGTATGGAGTTCTCTTCTGAGAGAAATCTGGAAAATTCGGCAGCCCACGGAACTGGAGCATTAATTCCTTAACTCCCAATGCACTACATGATGTTGTG
This sequence comes from Aquila spilogaster, assembly GCA_024606505.1. Lineage (NCBI taxonomy): Eukaryota > Metazoa > Chordata > Aves > Accipitriformes > Accipitridae > Aquila > Aquila spilogaster. Next base: position 36,280 of record JANHGO010008141.1, read on the forward strand.
ATGTGGAATACTGATAATAAAAATCATAAAACCATGACAAAATAAAAAAGGCTTTCCCTTCTTTACACCGTAAATACATAAGGTAGAATGGGCCTTGGTGTACGAGTTCTGAAGTTTAATGTAGGCAAGTTAGTTATGATCACTTAACTACACAACTCTCCTTCACTTCAGTAGTCAAATTTTAAATGCAAAACATATTTTGATTTTCCTTTTGATTTCTGCACATTTGGTGTAGCTTTTATAGTAAATTAATAATTATGAGTCTAATAACCAATTTAATTTAAAACAGTTTTCATTCAGAAACAGCTTGATACATACCAAAATTTAAAAATAAAGAATAAAGAAACAAAATTCACTCTAATATACAAACTCAGGTAGCAAAATGGGAAAAAAAAAAAAAGAAAAAAAGAAGAGAAGGCTTTTAATCAGTTCACATCTGTGGTCTATTAGTACTTCATGGCAGGTGGTAGAATGAATTTTGGCTACTGTGTAAAGTGCATATTTAGATGACTTGTCATCATGTATTAATAACAATATAGCACAGGGAGTCACTTTATTTAAGAACAGAGGCAAATGAGATCAGTGTTGATACTTCAAGTTGTAGGAGTCCTTTGACTGCTGTTACTTAAGCCACCCTGCTGCAAAGTAATTTGAGATAACTTAAATTGTTTTAGTTTAACAGGCTAAACATGGAAGGGAGTCTTCATCTGAACAAGGAATAATGCGTTTAGTCTCGACGTAACATGCTTCTCCTTTTTTTTTTCCTTAGGTTCCACCACATCCATCAGGTCCTCCTGTGGTTGGTGCGCTCCAGCCACCTGCTTTCACAGCGCCTTTAGGAATTCCACCTCCTGGATTTGCTCCTGGAGTGCCGCCACCACCACCACCTCCATTTTTACGACCTGGTTTCAACCCAATGCATTTACCTCCAGGTATATTCATAGGGATATGAAGTATTTCTTTTAACCATATACCAAATAATATCATTTGTCATATAAATAGCACAGCTACATGTTGGTAAATGATGTGTGGTGTTAACGTGTACATTTTTTATAGGCTTTCTTCCTCCTGGACCACCACCACCTATAACTCCTCCAGTATCTGTTCCTCACACTCCAGCAGTAAACATCCCAAACTGTAAGTGCTTAAATCCTGAGCAAGCAACGGTAGAAGGAAGCTACCATGCGAGCAGAAAAGCTGACTTATTTTTTAATATGTCACTGCATTGTTCCTTAGCTACAGCAGCTGGAGTAAATGAAGACACTACAAAAGATGCATCTGTAGGAAATCCCATCCCAACAGTGGTTTCTGGATCCAGAGGGAATGCTGAAACTACTGATAGTTCCAAAATATATGCGACTGTTCCACCTCCTGTAGCACCTACTAATGTACCTGCTCCTGTCACCCAAGGTATTCCACTTATTGGTAAGTTCATTTTGTGTATATTCTTCTGTTTTATTGTTCTCTGAATTTATAGTACAATTTTGATTTTGCTGCTGACTTAGTTAATGGTGAAGTAGAGCAGATTTCTTAAAATTGTTGAAATTTCTGTCCTTTTTGGCTTTTAAATATTTTTAAATACTTGATTTTACACACAAGAAGCAGTAAAACTTTATTACTCAAGATTTGTTTTATAAACAAACAAAAAAGCCATAATGTTTAACTTAGAGGACAGAATGCCATGTTGTCTCCTTTAACAAATGGAGGTTTTTACAACGTAGAAAATTAACTTAAAGCATTTGTATGGCATATGAACTGAGTTTTAGACTCAACTATTACATGTATAGAAGTTACCAGAAATTTATCTTTACAGAAGAACAGCATTTTTTTTAGTGTATTTTTTTTAAAATCTATGAAAATATGGTATACTTTTCATGTATGGAATGAATGATTTTAATAAAGTGGTTAAAAAAACAACAAAAACAAGTTTTATTCAGTCCTGTAGTTCTGTAGATTTCAAAACCTTTAACGAAGTTGTTACATGAAAGGACACTTGTAAGGTATCACTATCAAGAATACATACACTCAGAAAACATTTCCTGCTGAGATTATTATATCTATGGTATGGTATCTCTAAAATGAGCCTGACAAGTGAGTGGGAAATACAGTTTTAAGTATTTTTCTGTCCAGAAATGTGCAGTGCATACTGCAAAACAACAAAAGATTTGTCTGAAGTGCTTAACTGCTCTATCACATTTGAAGACTACATTTTCCAGTTGTGACTGGGAATGTTTAGATGCTTCATGTTAGAAACTCCAAATGAGAGCTTTTTAAAGGAATTTTTCAAGAAGTGAAGTTCCTCTTCTCTCTGAAAATCACTCTTTTTAAAAGCGAATATCCAGAACCAGTAACTGACTATTTATAGAGTACAGAAAGGTGTTGTTTAAGAAATGAAAGTAAATAAATACCTTGTGGTGACACCATGGGTTTTACTTCACCAAGAGAATTTGGTAATGATGAAGATTGTCAGAACATATGTTTAAGACATTCCCCTCTTAATGACTAAATTAAATTTTTAGCAGTTGTAATACAGTACTACCAATAAACTTCAATTATTATTGAAGTTTCACAGTGTCTTTGTACAGCATAACTGGAACTTTTTATTCCAAGCCTTTGAAATGTTTCTGCAGTTTGCTTTATCGTTGTACACAGAGCAAAAACGTTTTATGAAGAAGATTGGAGTGAAGTAAATGAAATACGTGTGTCCATTACTCGAGTGGTAGCTTTCTTATTCTTACAAATTCAAGGAAGCTGAATTTGATAAATCTGAAATTGAAGTTTGGCTTTATTTCTGTTAGCTTGTTTACTGAGTAGTCAAGGTGGATAAAGCTATCCATGGGGTCAGAGTGACTTATCTCAACAGTCGGTCTCATCAACAGGCACATGGAATTTTTATTCTTTTTATGAGTCTGTCAGCTCATGCATTAAGACAGACTTGCGAAGTAGACTTGAGATAATAGTTAAGAGATCTGTGTTTCTTTAAGTAAATGCATTTTTATGTTAATGAGCGTCTTATTTCAAGAAGTTAGAAAATCAAGGAGTTAGGTAAAATCCTTCCGTCTTGACGTTTCAGAGTTAAGGGAAGCTATTCACCATCAGATATATGATACAATAAAATTAGTGTCAGTCTTTTTTGCTTTTAAGTCTTTTCAATAAGTTAACAGCAGTGAAACACTTCTGTTCAAACCACCTCAATTCACTTAACAACGGAATGTAACTCTGCATGTGGGAGTCCAGATGTGATCTCCCTGTGAGCTGGAAGAAAACCGTGACACAGGTGATGCTTACTGCTGTGCATGCTGATCAGATTGCAAAGTGTCCCTTGAGCCTTGAGCTCCCCATCATCTGATTTCAAGAGCTGGCCAGGCTGCAGTCATTCCTTCCTTTTCACTCTGCATCAGGCTTCTCTCCTTGGGAAATCGAAGCCTGGGAAATGGTGTGTGCCAAGGCTTCACCATGTGTACGGGCATGAGATGCAATCTACACATGCCACCCAGTCCCAGAGCCCAGAAGGACTGACAGGCCTGACAGTTGTAATGTGTAGCCATAGTGCACAGTCTTGTACAGTCCAGAAGCGAAGGACCTGGACAAAGTAAATGAGAAGGTACAGCATCGCCCTCAGTTAGCCTTGGGGAAAGTGCAGGCAAGGGTAGTTATGCTTCAGACTAATCAAACTTGTGTTTGCAAGCTTGTGGCTTAGCAATTTGAATATACGACTGATTGTGTGACTAGCTTCTCATGGAGTCCTCTTACACTGCTCCTTATCATGCCCATGGTGGGGCTCTCCAAGCTGAGACAAAGAAGGTGGAAGAAAGATTTGCTTGACAGCATCATGAAATACGCTGTGAGGACTGTTTGGGGAAGTAGGGGTAAAAGGGCTTGAGTAGTTTAACAAGAAGAATGAAGAGATGGTCTTCGAATATTTGGGCAGGATAGAAGAACTTAACTCAGCAAAGCTGAATTCAAGGAATGAAGATTGCTTTGAAGAGACTCTCAAATCTAAATTCAGTAACCTTGCTTGAGAATACTTTATGTAGACTGTACAAACACAGGAGCTCTTTTCTAATTTCTGTAACTTCAGAATGAAGCTTATCTGTTTGGTTTTCATATGGAAGATATGTTACAAAGTAATTCTAAATCAATGATTGTAAGATTTCATTTGTTTTCTTAGTATTGTAAGTGACATTCTGTTTCATCTCTACTAATTTCATTTGTTCCTCCAATGTAATTCTTTCATCACTTCCAACAAAGACATGTTTGTTCTTCAGAGCGATGATCTCCTGTGGATATTGTCTAATTTTTTTTGTGCTTATTTCTTAAAAAAAAACAAACAACAACAAAAAGCCACCTTCAGGTTGTTCTGGTTTAGTTGTATCCTTGGTCATTTTCGCTGTTGTTAAAGCTTCTTGTTCTTGATTGGAACAAGATTATCCAGATTGTTACTGGCTTTGTGAGTGTGTCCTCATATGTCACCTTTAAAATGATCTGCCAAGCAGATATTTTTGGATTCCTTTTACATGTACATACTGCAGAAAGTGACAGGCTTTATATCATTCCTGATTTGCCAACTTGTTCTTAGTGTTGAGCAAATGCTGTAATATGGATCAGTAATAAATTGCTGTTGCAGATGCTGTGTTTCAAATATTCAGATTGTGATCTATTACCTTGATTAAACACACCATATTGCAGTTGGTAGGTTTTTGTCTAATGCTCTCTTTACCAAAATTTCTACAGTGACAATTACGTATCATCAGAGAATAATACACCATAGTTCTTAGTGAGCTTGGTATTCATTTCCTTTTAAAGCACACTGAACCACAGTTCTTTGCTCCCTCACTGGTTTGCTATCCAGTAACCACGGGATCTTTTTGTAATCTGCACTGAATTATAAAAGACAGTGTATAGTTTTCTCTGAGCTCATCTGAATATTGTCTATTACAAAGTATGTGTGGGGACTAAGGAAGTAGGAGCATTTTGTTATTTGGTTTACCATTGCTCATAACCTGTATTATGTTTTCAAATTTCTTATGATAGCCCATTTTAAAAGCATAACACTGCATGCTTGCTAATTGTAACATTCATGTCTGTATTTCCAATACTACTGAACGGGAATTCAGAGATTAGGGAACATCAATTCTCAGGCACCATTTGTGGAATTCATTTTTGCCTTGATGTACCCCTTAACCTGGATCACTATAGTGTTTATGTTGTATAAAGTGGAAACTGCAGAAATATTAACACTGGTAACCAACACTGTACACATACATACTTGGGCTCTTGCTTCTTTCTTAAAGCATCTTAAGTGAACAGGGGCAAACTCCTTCAGTGATGGACACTGACTGTGCTGAAAAATGTTGGCATTTATAGCAGGGTATTTAGGGTGTGAATCGATATTAAGACTCTTATTTTTAGGCTTCTTTACATTCTTGACCTGCTCTTAAAGGGTGGAAACACCAGAAACAGACACAAGACTTAAAACGCTGTGTTTGGTACCTCTTCCAAGAACTTCCTGATGGTATGTGATGTTCTAGTTTTAACATACAGCATTGCCCGCTGGAGAAAGGTGGGAGAATTAATGTGGCATGCAGAACTACAGAACGTAAGCATCAGTCTCATCCTGAAACGCGTAGTTTGTTTTTCTGCTGGATTCCTAAGCTTTGACTTTGTGTTCTTCTGTGTACTTCTATCCAAATTGACAGAGTTGTATGTGAAGCAGGGTGTTAAATGCAGAAAACACCACTCCTCCACTTGCTTTCCAGTGACAACACATATGAGAAGCAATTTAACAATTGTGAGATACTGTCATCGCTTACGGAGCAGAGCTAAGTTTAAAAAAAAAAAAAAGCCACACAACGAAGTGGACGCTGCACTTATTTGCCATGTTAACATTTGTAACACTGGTAATAATCACAAAGGAATGTGTCCAGCCAGAAGAGAATATGATCAGGAATGGGATTACAGTGCTACGGCAATCTGGCTTTTTACCTGATTGTCAGTACAGTAAGGACATCTGCTGTGAGCTCTCTGGACAGAAAACACTCCTTCAGGACAGATGTAGCATTTGGGCCATGCTTTACGATTGAAGTGAAAGCAGGACAGTTTTGATATGGGGTGGCTGCTCTTGCATCTCTGAGAATGTTCAGCTGGTTGGGGATGGAGTCGTCCTCACAGAAGTTCTTCATATTAAAGGCTTCTCAAGTGCCGATGGCCTTTCCTTACACATCACTGGTAAAAGTCACAAAAAAAGTTGTGAAAGCAGTCTGTATTTTTATGCATTGAAACAGAATTAACATATTAGGTGTAAGCTCTCAGGATGATGTATCACTAGCAATAAAAGCCAGGTCTTGTAATAAAAGCCATGATCAAGGCAGCTTAAGCAGAGGAAGCAGCCTGTGAAAGGGATGGCTGGAGCGTGGTATCTGTAAGCAAGAAGACCAGGCTAGCTACAAAAAGGCTTACAAGTATGAGCCCATAAATAAAGCAGAGGCTGGGGCAGATAAATTCCATCACTCATTTGCACAGGTATGAGATGGTCATTAAATAACTTAATTGCTTCTCTGAGAGCTGCTGTATTTCTCTTCAGGTTTGATAACCTATTTACATTTTGCATACTGTTTTTTCTTATGTAAAGCAACAGAAGGCTTTAAATTTTCTCAGGCGTTGCACATGATCTATGCCAGTAATTTTGCTGAACGTTTTCAGTGAACTTGGGGGTATTTCTGGACAGCTTTTTTGGAGTAAATCTTTAATTTAGTGCCTAACTTGTCAGCACAGAGTAGAAACTAGCAGTGCTTTCTGCAGTATACTCCAGCCTGGAAAGGGGAGGGAGCTTATTTAGAACAAAAAGTGTTCCGCTAAATTAATGGTGCAGTCTGGATTGGAAGAGAATGATTTTCCAGATACCATTGTGCTGCTTCCATGCATTGTTTTGTGTAGAAATATGGCTGAGAAGTTAAATTGCAGGTACTGTTTAATTAAAAAAGCTTATCTCACTTTCTTTAATGCAGTCATAGCCCTCATCTCATCTGCTGCTGTAGAGCAGAAACATGCCTGTCTTCTTCAGCCCACTAAATCTCAGTTCTTCCTTTCTGCCTTATTTTTAAAGTTCTGTGGAAGAATATACTTAAAAATATCCCCGAATCTCAAAACTCAGCAAAATAAGTTTCTTGGAAGGCACTGCTAGCCATGTGTCTGTCTTGCCAGATGTGTAGGACTGAGCCTAGCAGGAGCTCAAACAAGGCAACAGGTAGCCCTAGTTATGAACCTGAGGGGGAAGAACCTGCTTATCTTGAAAAGGAAAAAGAAAAGCCCCAGAAGAAAGCACACAGGTGCTGGTGGAACATTGCTTTCAAAGAGTGTCACGTTTCAAGCCGGGTCTTAAAAGTGACTGCTTGGAGGGGAAGGTAAGATGACACCATGGACTGGAAGAACATGCATCTCTTTGCTCCCTGAGGTTTACTCATCAGCGAAACATCGTTTCTTTCTTTCACCAGTATGAAGAGCATTAAAAGGTTTCTCTTTAGACATGTTCTTAGTGTAAAAAGCGGTGTGCTGACAGGGCACTAGTTCTGCAGAAAGCTCAGGCTTAGCTGGGCTGCAGATACTAAATAAATCAGCTGTGATGTCCAACTGGAAGGTGGGATGTCTGTGCAACAGCACATCTGCTCCATTTTGCTCAAGGTGCAGTTTCCGGTGTGACACTGCCAAGTATTTAATTTCAATATTAATTTTCTTGGCTGGTTAGCATTTTAGTTTGGCCCAGGGACAGTAGTTACAAACTTACATGTAACCTGCATTCTTACATTTCATTTTTATTAATGTGTGGGGAAATAAGACAATTCTAATTTTGGAGTTTACTGCAAAAACGTCTGTATATATACTCTCTCAGATGTATGGAGCTTATATGCAGGTATATTGCTCGTGAGCAGAAGTGCCAGGGGCTGACAGATCCAGTGCGAAAGGCAAAGGGCATGAGACAGTAGTGTGGGTTGAACACGGGACGTGCATGATGAGCTGCACATGCTTAATGGAGCTCATACCTCTCAGCTTTCGGCCACAGCTCCTTGTGTTGGTGTCAGCAGGCTTTGAGAGGTTCCTCTTGTTGCTCTCAGGAAGATCATGCTAAACCAAGATTCCAGTACTCCAGAAGGAAAATGGAAAATAGTTGACACTGGACATGTACTATGATTCTATCCTAATCTAGTATTAGTGGGGGACAGCCCTGCCCATGGCAGGGGGTTGGAACGGCATGGTCTTTGAGGTCCCTTCCAACCCAAGCCATTCTATCATTCCATAAATGATAGAAAATCATTAAAAAACAAAGAAAATCCAGAAACTGCGTGTTGCATTTCCTTTTAGGTTTATGTTGCAAAACTAAACTTGTGTTACCGATTTTCTTGGGAAGAGTAGATGGAACTGTGTAGCTCCGGGCTCCCTTCCCAGCCCTGCTCTGGCTTTAGCTCTCCTTCCCTCACTTAGTGCTGACTGCTGCCTTTTCTGTGCTTGGAAATCTTGTTGGTGACCCAGCTGAGATGTCAGACATTTTAGCCCGGTGTGCCTTAACGGTGCTTATCATAGAGGAGAGAGGTCCTAGAGCTAGCTGAAGTAGCACGTGTGCCTGTAACATGGAAGCCTGGGAAGCATAACCCATTAAGGAGGTGTTTGGTCAGCAGCCGAAGCAAGGCGCGGAGTTGGAGTTGAGCAACTCAGACCTGCAACGGTGCAGCCTTGAGGAGAACTGAATAGCCACTGTCTGTCTTGACAGTAGTTATTCGTAGCACAAAAGAAACTTCTGCTGAAGGACAGTGCTCTCTTGACAGCGTGCAGACTGGTGTGAGACACTTGGCAGACGGCTCTCCCCACACACCATTGTTGCATTACTCATTTCATAAGACTTGCTGAATGTTTTGAAAATGATGTTACTTTATTTTAATCTGTGCTTCTGTCTCTGTTTCAGGCACCCAAGGAGTCGCGCCGCCCCCGCCGGCCCCCGTTGTTGGCTTGCAGACTCCATCCACCGGCCTCCTGGGTGCCCGGCCAGGCTTGATACCGCTGCAGCGACCGCCTGGAATGCCACCGCCTCCTATGCAGCGGTTCCCCTTGATGCCGCCGCGACACATGCCGCCCCACATGATGCACAGAGGGCCCCCACCGGGTCCGGGGGGCTTTGGGATGCCTCCTCCCCATGGAATGAAAACCCCCTTCCCTCCACCGGGCCACTTTGTGAGGCCCGGGGGGATGCCGGGAAGCGGAGGGCCCAGTGGACCCGAGGAGAACAGAGACGGGAGGCAGTTCAGGAACGACAGGCAGACGTTCACCCCTAACAGAGACCAGGAGAGGTTCGGAAGGAGATCTTTTGGCAATCGGGTAGAAAACGACCGCGAGCGCTACGGCAACCGCAGCGATGACCGAGATCACGAGCGGCTTGGTAATCGTGAGAGGAGAGAATGGGGGAGAAGGAGCCCCGAGCGCGATAGGCACAGGGACATGGAGGACAGAAACAGACGGTCCAGTGGACATCGAGACAGAGAGAGAGATTCCAGAGATAGGGAGTCTCGCAGAGACAAGGAAGAAAACCGAGGAAAGGAAAAACCCGAGGTGACAGACAGGGCAGATGGTGACAAAAACCACGAATCTCACAGCGGCAAAATGGAAGACGCAGACGTTGTTTCAGAACTTGCTAAAGGAGAGTCTGAACCTTTAGGCGTAAAGCCTGAGGAGGAGTTAACATCTGAGGCTACCTCATCCGTGGAACAAGCTGAAAAGGATCCGAGCGCGGTGGCGGAGGCTCCTCGCTAGGGACTGGAATGTCTCAGCCGAGGACAGTGACATTTGTTGAGTGTAGAGCTTTAGAGTTGTACAGTCTGCTGTATTATACTTGCTTCTGCTTCTATCAGCCCCTGGGTAGTTGGTGGGGAACTGTAAGCAATTTGATTGCTTCCCTTCTATTTAAAATAGCCACAACGTAACACAAAAATACTGAAGATATGATTAAAATATTACCCATTTTTGCTGTAACTTTTTTAAAGTTTTGACTTTAAAAAGTTTACA